>JAQFZC010005185.1:0-14621 GCA_034695205.1 Dicyrtoma fusca | reverse complement strand
TGAAGCCAGGTCTGAGGCTGGAAATTTCCATTCCAGTCTGCAGTCCTAACCGCTCACCCAAGCACGCCTGCTTACTTTGTACATATTATTATATAACTTCAAAATAACAATCACAACATGTAAAGGCTATTGCCAAATAACACATTATGTTCAAATTATTTTACTTTAATCGTTCTTTACATAATCAATAAAGCACATAAAACTTAAAAGTTGTTTCTATATTATGCTCGTTTGGCTTTCTGGTCGGGTTTTTAATTTAATTTTAGACAGATATAAACAAACGTGCAAACCGCTAGAAACATCATTAACCCAATTAATGCTATTCCAGTAAAGACAAGAGCCCAGAAATCTAAAAGACGTCGTTGCCACCATTCTTGACGAATGCCCAAAGGCTTCATGTGGAACGTGTCGTTGTGTCGTAAAACGTATTCTGTCCACCACAAAGCCGTTTCCAGGGGGGATATGGACGATCCTTGAATCTTCGGGGTATACTTCCTTCGCTTTCACGGATAATCTGAAATTCACGTGTAATTAAATCAATCGAGATCTACAACTTAATCAAAGAAGTAGTGCATAAGAATGTGGAAATATGGCCACACTACGGCAGTGTCCAGAGGCGACATGAGACGATCTTTGAACCTTCTGGACACTTCCTTCGCTTTCAGGGACAACACGAAAATCAAAATTAAATAAATAGTCAAATATAACATCATAAAAACAAGGGCTGCGCCCTTGTCTCTAACTGTATCTTGTTCTGTGCCTTGTATCTTCTAACTGGCCTCTAACAGACCGTGTAGGCCTACGGGTAACTTTGTTGAACATTCGCGTAAGTACCCACCAAGTTCAGCGGTATTATTTCTAAAGTTTATACATAATTATTTACAAAAGATAGAAATAGGTATGTATATAACAGGTAACGCGGACGACCTCCCATAAGAACTACCTGCGCGTACATACTAAAACCACTAAATCGCAATTTTGAACCCGAAGATGCCCACATACTTGCGTCCACCTTTCAGTTTTTTTAATCTACTCTTCACGAGCTTTCCAATGATGTATCACATGTGGCTGTAACTCCATTTTTAATTTTTTATGCAAATTATAGGAGAGAGTAGAAATTAAAGGAAATAAGCTACAAAGAAACATTAATCCTGACTATTGTGACTGTCAAAACGTTTGTGTCCCAAATCATGTTACTCTTCGCTGTACATTAGTCGTCTAATGGCACCTGAAAACGTGTCGAAGGATAGGTCAGCCAGTTCAAGATGGATTCCAAAGCTTTGTTCAGCTGCAGCTCTAGCATTAAATGATTGGTCTGCAAATACTGGCATGATAATAAGAGGAGCTCCAAAGTAGTTTGTCTGCCGAAAGCTCATTAGTCCACCTTGGCTTACAAATTCGTGACACTTGCGAAAAACCTTCGCAACAGTATTATTTTAGTACGATAATTTGTACTGGGTTTCATCACTATAATAACTAATATTTAATAGTCTAGTATGTCAGAACATGCTAGCGGTGTCGGATCTAACTTCTATCTTCATGCAAGACGCTCGTTAAAGAGGTAGAGGATGATTTCTTCAGTTGGAAGGTTGTCCTAGGCCTCCACTCTGAAGCGTTGATTTATACAAAATGTATGCTAATGGCCATTTAGGGCAACCGCTATCACTGTTGTCAAAGACCGACCTGTTCAGCAAAGCTCAACGGCACGACTATTTAGTAGAATTTTCCAATCTGTTCGGTTCGTAGGACACTGAAATTTACAAAAACGAAAAAACATTAACTGCTGAAAACCGATATTAAATTAATTATTTACTTGTTAATGCATGTAATCTGACGTACGCCTGGTGTAATTGCTTTTACACCGGGCGTTATTTAGATTAATAGATTATTAGGTTGTATGCAATAATCAGCCGCTTTTAAAACAAATAACAAGAGATTTTTGTTAAAAACGTAAATCTACTGAAACAAAACGACGAATGCTGGAATGTTAGATGTAGTAGAGTTATCCACCAGGAAGTGTGAAAATACCACGTTTTTACTTTCAATGAAGTTTAAAATACTTCTGTCTTCTACGGTTTACATAAAAGGTTCTTATAGAAGCAGTTGATTCCTCTCTATGATTTTTTTGAGAGTGATTGATCGTAAAGATGTGTTTAAATTGCTACCATTTAATTGCATTGGTCAACCAGTACACCGATTGCCGGTACACGATTCAGCGGAACTTCGATGCGATGATTGTTTTTTGATATTGCTATAGGTAATCGCAACGCTGAGTAAACGTGTGCAGTGTGTCTTTCCCACTACTATTCATTGAGATAATATTTTATTAAGTTAATTTGTACTTCGTTTTATCCTAACAGTTAAGTGACGGGTGAATGTCAAAAACATTCAAAAATTCTAGCGGCGTCGGATTTGACTTTAATAATCATGCCAGACGCTCGCTAAAGAGATAGAGGATAATTTCTTCAGTATGACGGTTGTCCCAGGCCTCCACTCTGGAGCGTATTTACATACAAAATGTATTAATCGTTTCTATTATCATTAACGTTTTACCAAATAGTAAAATGTTTTCTTAAAATATTTTCACACAATTGCCTGCTACCTGTTATTTTAAAATGAATTCACTATATATCCATTAGGTGTAAACAAATATAAACAACTTTATAAATATAAAGAAAAACAAACTTTTAGATAAGTAATTACTTGCAGTTTACTAATATATTTAATTAACTACACATCCTTATGAATGAAAAATCGATAAAAAGAATACTTCGTTTAAATCAATAAAACGATTACTTTTTACAGTTCATACGCGCCTTCAACCTCTACCTCCTTCAGCCGCTTTTCCTTGTTCTCGTTACAGCCTATCTCCTATTATATTTCAAATGTGCATACTACATATCTGTAAATACTACTTTTTATAACCATGGAAAGTTTTGTTGCAAAAAAAATATGACAGTTGGCAAGAAATGTGTATTTAATAATTTAGCAAAATAGATGTACACTGCAGCAAATGTTTATATTTTAAATTTTAGAAACCATTTGGATTTCAAATTTCTTAAACTATGTATGTGCTCTTTTCGTACACAGCCTAAATTTTGAGTGATAAATCGTCACCCGTTTTTGATATAGGACCCTAAAGACAGGCGAGAAATGTTTTATTCTGATTATTTAATTTTAAACTGTTTGTCAATGTTATGACACTTTGCTACGGGTTTTAACTAATATGTTGACGGTCCAGTGCAGTGTCTGTACTGCTGTAAGAAAGGGGTCAATTATTATTTTTATTGACTATTTTATATATGTGTAGTAGACAATTAACTACCAAACGGGATAACAAGAAACTCATGCTCACCTTCAACATCCGTGCATGAAATATTGATGATGTGAATTGATAAAGCCTGTATTTTCAGTATTGAACGCATATTTTTTAATTTAGCAAACAATTAATACACGATTTTTAGTTATAGCATTATCAGCGTAACAATTGAATCCGTCAAACGTAAATCTCTTTTCTAAGGTTGTCGTTCATCAACAGGGATGATCATAGCCAATAATTTGTAAAATATATCAATGAGACTGCATATGTTGTGCTGAATGCTGATGTTAAGAATTTAAAGCAATCCTCCTTTCATGATTTCCAATCCATGACGTATGTGTTCGCAAGTAATTTATCATTATAAACTTACTAATTATATTATATTTAGCACTTATGATATATTTAGCAGCATTGTTCCCTATACCGTCCAAATGACACTATAGCGCTATAGCGTCATTTCTCTATAGTGTCCCAGATGGGCATTCCCCTAGAGATGTCGTTATAGAGAGGTTTTACTGTAGGTGACTCACTTTACCTCATTCTGTGCATGTGTGCCCGGAATCTACCGTGACCACTGCACATTTCGACAAGCCACTTTATATGTAAGCGTAAGTAGCGGAAAAGAGAGCGATTACTATACCAGGGTGTGGAAATCCATCTTTTAGATGGCGCGCAAGATGTGATTTGTAGCCACGTAATTGTGTTTGCCTTACGGACTTGTGTTCTCACGGCCAGGTTGAATTGGGAATTCGCCACTTGCAACTTTGAAATTATTAACTCTAAACACTAATAATTGTCAACTGTATAATTGTGACTTTGAACTTGTGACTTCGACCTGGTAACCTTTAACTTGCGTCTGTGAAACGGAAATCTGCGACTGTGATGTAGAGTGTGTGAATAATGGACAAACACACAAACCAATAGCCAGCCGTAATAATAACCGATAATATCTAATTATGCTGTATCTAATCTGCTGTATTTTGGACATCATGAATGATCAAGATCCTGTATTTCCTATCTATTCCCACGCATTATAGCAAAGCTGATAATACAATGATGCAACCAAGCTAAAGATAGATAGGTTACAGATCACTATGTATATATTATTACATAACTTGAAAATAACAATCACAACCTGTAAAGGCTAATGCCAAACAGCACATTATGTTCAAATTATTTTACTTTAATCGTTCTTTACACAATCAATAAAGCACATAAAACTTAAAAGTTGTTGCTATATTATGCACGTTTGGGTTTCTGCTCGGGTTTTTTAATTAATTTTAGACAGATATGAACAAAAGTGCAAACCGCTAGAAACATAATCAAACCAATTAATGCTATTCCAGTAAAGACAAGAGCCCAGAAATCTAAAAGACGTCGTTGCCACCATTCTTGACGAATGCCCAAAGGCTTCATATGGGACGTGTCGTTGTGTCGTAAAACGTACTCCGTCCACCACAAGGCAGTGTCCAGAGGCGACATGGGACGATCTTTGAACTTCATGGACACTTCCTTCGCTTTCAGGGATAGCCTGAAATTCATAATTAAATAAATAGTTAGTCAAATGAAACATCATAGTTTAAGGAAATAAGCTACAAAGAAACATGAATGTTGACTATTGTGAGTATCAAAACGTTTTTCGTATTATTTGTTGTGACTTACTCGTCGCTGTACAGTAGTCGTCTGATGGCACCTGAAAACGTGACGAAGGAGAGGTCAGCCAGTTCAAGATGGATTCCAAAGCCTTGATGAGCTGCTGCTATAGCATTAAATGGTTGGTCTGCAAACACTGGCATGATAATAAGAGGAACTCCAAAGTAGGTTGCCTGCTGAAAACTCATTAGTCCACCTTGGCTTACAAATCCGCGACACCTGGGATGTGCTGTATTCACAGTTATAAAAAAAAATAGAAATCAATAAAAAGCAACAATTAAAACCATTGATTCAACGGAACTATCTAATATGACACATGGTTAACTGACCCAGAATATCTTGCTGAGGAAACCATTTCATAGGAAGGACATTGTTCGGCATGTCTTCTGGAACTTCGTCATTCCATTTCATCAAGAACCTCGCATTCTTGAAAGTCCTAATGACGTTAAACATGCTTTTTCGTGTGCTTTCTGACAATGCAGAAATTTCTAGAATGCTACCGAAGCTAACGTAGATGAACCCTTCTGTACCGCTAGAAATGAAATCCTCAAGATTCTAGAACAAAGATTTAAAATAGTAAACAACCAGACCACTAAGCAATTAGGTATAGGTAAGTATAAGAATTCCTATAATTTAGCGTACGCACATATCCTACTTTTGAACGCGTCCAGAATAAAATAATCTTAAATCCTGCAGCTTACTTTAGGCAAGGGGTTCCATGTTTCCTTCAAATGCATTCCTCCAATGGGAATCACGAAGGGCGGCAGTGACCTTGCGAACTCATTCGAAAAATGGGTGTTAACAAGTAGGAGGTTAATGTTTTTCACTAAATCTTCTACGTTTGGAATGTCCTTTAAATACTTGTTCGCTAAGGCAGTTAATTCTGGTAAATACGAACGTGTATACCTCAAATACCACAAAATGTTGTTGATTTCGTAGACGAAACGATCTGGAATGAATTTAAATCGCGAGTCCGAGGGCATGGTAGGAAGCCATGAGGATTCTGGTGACCAGCCAAATATGTCAGGTTCAGTTGCAGGTATCGGAGACGGTGAAAACCCGATGACTTTCGCCCGTTTAACATGCGCGATAATTAGAGCAATCTCTTTAAACGGATGTTCCGTAACGACAAGGTCAAAAGTGGAGTTTTCGAGCCACTCGTGAAAATCTGGACTCTTTAGCGTAGCTTCATGTGACCGAATGTGCAGATCTCCTAGTTCTGCCCCAAAATTATGAAAAAATGCGTTCGAAGATTTGTCGTTTAATCTGGAAGTAACTGGATCACTAGTAAGATCTTTTTGCAGTTGATCGTTGAAATCCCATAATCCTTGCGGGCAAAATAGTTTAATTTGTGGAATACTTTCTTTTGGTTTGATGGGTGTTAGAAATGTAACGTTGTGTCCAATTTCTGCGAGCTTAGTAGCAAGCGGTAGTATTGCCACTACGTGACTGTAACTTGAAATGCCAACAAAAAACAGTACTTTAGCTCCGTAGGCAACTTGAAATAAATTCGAAAGTACAAAAAATCCTGCGATGTTTAGCAGAAGATGCAGCAAAGGTAATTTGAAGTATCGCATTTTTGATCACCCATTAAAGCTGAAAACAAATTGTGTGGGAGAAATACACTTTAAAACTGAACCGCTTGACCATTCGTACTCGAAGTAAACTACATTTTTCAACGTAGAAGGGAAAACACTGTCGTTAATCACCTGCACGTGAATAACAAGTGATTGGAAGCAGTTATTTAGCTTACAGACTTAAGAGTAATTATTCCATAATTATATCTGTGAAAATACTTCATATTTATACAACTCTCGAATGCTATAGTAATAGTATCAGGTGTCAGATGCGTATAACCTCGCTTTTGTTAGAATTTTTAGTTATCTTACAACAGTCACGCTACTTGTTTTGGGTCTATGTAGATACATAACTAGGTAATTAAGATTTTGGAACAATGTCCAATAATCTCATTCTGTTCACCAAATTGTAAATAACTTTGTTCAATAATAGTATCATTAGTACTTCGTATAAGCGTCAATAAACAAACGTTTAACTACTCGAATTGCAAACCACGACTTCGAAGATATATCTTCGAAAAGCCACAACTTCGAATGTATGTATCTTCAACAATCCATAACTTCGAAAAGCCACAACCTCTAATATGAAATGAATTTATTCATTGGGTCGATTTGACCGTTTCGGTCCATACAACCTGACAACCTCTAATATGTAAGTGAGACTTTCACCAAGTATGTAAATAATAATAGTGTAACTTAAAAAGAAATGTTCTGTGTGGTTACGGCTTTATAATTTTGTATTCACAGTGCTGTAGATATGTTAGGTAATGATGCAGTCTATTTCGTATTTCGTATTAAACAAAGCAACTATTTCACCAATGACAATATTGTTCACAGCTATTCAAAAAGCATAAAATTTTTAATCTTTCAGGCCGATTTATATGTCTGTAGATATAATTACATAGGTATAGGTAAGTAAGGTAAGTATATTATGAACGCTTGACCTTGTCTTGAGGTTTAGTGATTGGTTTTAGACAGATACAAAGCAATCTCCGAATCCCAAAGAGAATAAGTAAACCAATTAATGCTATTCCGGTAAATACGAGAGCCCAGAAATCTAAAAGACGTCGCTGCCACCATTCTTGACGAATGCCCAGAGGCTTTAAGTGGGTCGTTTCATTATGCCTAAGAACGTATTCGGCCCACCACACAGCCGTGTCGAGAGGCGACATGGGACGATCCTTGAACCTCCTGGACACTTCCTTAGCTTTCAGGGACATTCTGTAAATTATAAATAAATGATTAGTCAAATCAAATTCTTAGAACTTTAAAACTAAGAAAGGCATTAGGAAACAAACTGATTGATAAAGACCCTCAAAACGTTTGTGTTCAAAGTCCTAAGACTTACTCGTCGCTGTACAGTATTCGTTTGAGGGCATCTGAAAATGTGACGAAGGTGAGGTCAGCCAGTTCAAGATGGATTCCAATGCCTTGTTGAGCAGCAGTAATTGCATTAAACGGTTGGTCTGCAAATACTGGCATGACAATAACTGGAACTCCAAAGTAGGTTGCCTGCTGAAAACTCATGAGTCCACCTTGGTTAACGAATCCACGACACTTGGGATGGGCTGTATTTAACAAAATAAAAACTCATTCTAAAATAATTCTACTTTCTACCACAGATGAATATAAGTATATTACGCAAATTCGCAAACTAACCTAGAATGTCCTGTTGTGGAAACCATTTCATAGGAAGAACATTTTTTGGCATGTCTTCTGGAACTTCATCATCCCATTTTATCAAGAACCTCGTATTCTTGAAAGTCCTAAGTACATCGAAAAACGTTTTTCGTGTGTTTTCTGGCAAAGCAGAGATTTCTAGAATGCTGCCGAAGCTAATGTAGATGAACCCTTCTGTACCGCTCGAAATAAAATCCTCAATATTCTAGAACAAACACAAGTAGTATAAGCAACAACATTAATAAACAATTATAAGCCTAACTATATACCTGCCTTTAATTTGGCGTACACACGTTCCTCTTTTGAAAGCATTCAGATTAAAATAATCTTAAATCCTGCAGAAACTTACTTTAGGTAAGGGGCTCCATGTTTCCTTCAAATGCATCCCTCCAACAGGAATGACGAAAGGTGGTAGTGATCTTGCAAACTCATTCGAAAAATGAGTGTTAATAAGTAGAAGGTCAATATTTTTCACCAAATCTTCTACGCTTGGAATGTCCTTTAAATACTTGTTCGCTAAGGCAGTTAATCTTGGTAAATATGAACCTCTATACCTCAAATGCCACAAAATGTTTTTGATTTCGTTTACGAAACGATCTGGAATGAATTCGTATCGAGAGCCCACTGTCATGGTAGGAAGCCATGAGGATTCTGGTGGCCAGCCAAATACATCGGGTTCAGTTGCCATTATCGTGTGCGGTGAAAATCCGATGACTTTAGCTTTTTTGACATAAGCGATAAGCAGAGCAATTTCCTTGAACGGATGTTCTGTAACAACGAGGTCAAAGGTTGAATTTTCGAGCCACTCGTGAAAATCTGGACTCTTTAGTGTTGCCTCATGTGACAGAATTTGAAGATCTTCTAGTTCAGCCCCAAAATTATCAAAAAATGCATTCGAATATTTGTCTTTTAATCTTGAAGTTACTGGATCGCTATTAAGTTCTTTTTGCAGTTGATCGTTGAAATCCCATAATCCTTGCGGGCAAAATAGTTTAATTTGTGGTACACTTTCTTTTGGTTTATGGGGTGTTAGAAACGTAACTTTATGTCCAATTGCCGCTAGCTTAATAGCGAGCGGTAGTATTGCTACTACGTGACTGTAAGTTTAAATGCCAACAAAAAATAGTACATTAGCTCCGCTGGCAACTTGAAATGAACTTAAAAATACAAGAAATCCTACGATGTACATCAGAAGATGCAGAAATGATAATTTTAAGTATCGCATTTTTGATTAGCCGTTAAAGGTAAAACAAAAATTATATGAAACAATTACGAATAGTTACTGAGTTACTGAACTGCTTGACTAGTTGTAGTCAAAGTAAACTTTATGTTCCAGTCCAACGTTAAATGGGAAACACTGCCGTAAATCGCATGCACGTGAATAACATGTGATTTGAAGTGGTTATTTACTTTACAGAATTAAGAGTATACTATAGAATTATATTTATGTAAATATTTCATATTGAATTATACAACTCAGAAATGATGGTAAACTGCTATCAGGTACAACCTCGCTGTTTTCAATTTGCGGTTAATATCTTCCTCCAGTCATTATACGTGTTTGTTTTTATCTATGTACATACATAAACTACTTCAGACTTCGAAAACGAACAATATCCAATCTAATTCTGTCACCAATCTGTAAATAATTTCGTTCAATAAACATAATATATAACAGTATATTACGATACCCTAAATTTAGATACCTAAAACCCATTTTTTGCTGCACATACGAATTTAAAATTTCCATTTCTCATCGAAGTAAAATTGTGTACTCTGTCTATCTGCCTGTCACAATTTGTTTTACCGTCAGACTCAGAATTTGGCACATTTTGCGCTCAAGGAGCTAAATTTAGTTCCATAGGGATCTAATTTTAAAACCTTGGATCCAAAAATAGATCCTTTCAAACCTAAATTTTGGGTATTGGTTGAGACTGAATAAGAACACTTCTATACTGTAAGGCAATATCGAGTAAGACCCTCTCGGCTGACGAGTTTTCAGTCAGCCCGGCAGTTTCTGGCTGAGTCTCAGTAAAATCGAGGGAAACGCATAAAAGAGTTGGGATATGCAGTGGGTCATGCATGACGTCGTAACAGATTGGAAAGCCGGTCGTTGTGTGTGTAATTTATTCGTAAGTTTTGAGGCCGTCGCAGTCGTAGTGTTGATAAGCTCGGCGGCTAGAATGTTCTTTGTAAATACTATTCATAGAGACGGGGGAAGACATGACAAAGAAGATTACTACTCCCCATTCTCTATTTCTTATTTCCTTTAGTAATATATTTGTTACTAATTTTCATAGTTTGTACGTTCTGTGTTTTGGAGTTTATTAATATTATTTGACGATTCTGCGAATCTAAAAGCTAACTGGGCTTTAAGATTGCTGTAAATATTGTATGAGAGAGAGAGAAGGTTGGTGAATAAAGTACAGCGTTCGATTTACAAAATTAAGTCAATCTAGCATCGATCTCATTACTGCAACCCGAGAAGTCGCGAGAAATTCAGAGTGCACCAAGGCAGTGGAGACGGCGAGGAAGGCAGTGCCGAGTCAGAGAGAAGCCGAGGTTTCTAACACTGGGGAGTCTGAACCGGAAGTGCCGCACCTACTCAAGGCTGTGGTTTCCGGCGGGAAGCGAGGCGAGTCATACTTTGTTGGGTCTATAGGGAGCTTGGCTGACTATTAGTATTTAGTTGGTATGGACTTCAAAAAATCTGCAAGCGAGTTCATTCTCATCTTCGTTCAGAGAATACAGAGTTCGTGAATACAGTAGCCGAAAGACCGTGAGTGAATCACCAGGTTATGAGTGCATCCCAGAACAGTAAGTGAAACGTCGGGACTTTTTGAGAAACCCTAGAGAGGCCACTCTAGAGTGGAGTCGCCATGTCCCAACTGGGACGTTAAACGAGCAGTCGCGGATTACACGATAGGGAGATTCAAGGACCGTTGAGTTTTGGCGAAATATTGTTTGCAATATATAGGTAGATATGTAATTACTAACAGCACACAGAAATGCGTGTACCAGAAGTCTCCGATTACTCAACCTCTCTCAAATTCTGAAAGGGTTTGAGCGTATTTCCATTATTACATCACAGAGCACTAAGTACAAGAAACATATCGATTTCAGGAAGAGCTGACGGGTTTAGTGTGTAAGTTAATTTCAAATCAAGTTTCAGTTTTATTTAATATCAAGTAAATCTAACTTCGCTAACCAAAATATACTACCTATATATACACATACACCACAGCAGTATGCAATGAGCTACATTAGATGCTACAAAATTACGTATCGTTCAAAATCATTTCAAAATTGTACGAAGTTTGTATTGTTTACGGCCGAATTATTTGTCAGCATACATATAAGCAAGTATATTATGAGCGTTTGACCTTGTTTTGAGGTTTGATGATTGTTTTTACACAGATACGAACCAATGTGCGAATCCCAAAGAAAACAATTAAACCAATTAATGCTATTCCGGTAAATACAAGACCCCAGAAATCTAAAAGACGTCGCTGCCACCATGCTTGATGAATGCCCAAAGGCTTCATGTGGGACGTGTCGTTGTGTCGTAAAACGTATTCGGTCCACCATACAGCCGTGTCCAGAGGCGACATGGGACGATCTTTGAACCTCCTGGACACTTCCTTCGCTTTCAGGGACATTCTGTAAATGAATGATGCTTAGTCAAATCAAAATCTTAATTTAAAAAAAAAATATAGGCATCAGGAAACAAACTGCCTGGTCGACGCTCAAAACGTTTGTGTCTTAATTCTTGTGACTTACTCGTCGCTATACAGTATTCGTCTAAGGGCATCTGAAAATGTGTCGAAGGTGAGGTCAGCCAGTTCAAGATGGATTCCGATGCCTTGGTGAACTGCAGATATAGCATTAAACGGTTGATCTCCAAATACTGGCATGATAATAACGGGAACTCCAAAGTAGGTTGCCTGCTGGAAGCTCATGAGACCGCCTTGACTTACAAACCCGCGACATTTGGGATGGGCTATACTTAACAAAATTAAAAACTCATTCTGAAATATTTCTCACAAAATTCATCTATGAGTGTATGTATTTTACGCAAATTCGCAAACTAACCTAGAATATCCTGTTGTGGAAACCATTTCATTGGAAGAACATTGTTGGGCATGTCTTCTGGAACTTCGTCATCCCATTTTATTAAGAACCTCGTATTCTTGAAAGTCGCTAGTGTATCGAATAAGCTTTTCCGTGTTTTTTCTGGCAAAGCAGAGATTTCGACAATGCTTCCGAAGCTAATGTAGATGAACCCTTCTGTACCACTCGAAATGAAATCCTCAAGATTCTAGAACAAATAATTAAAATACTAAGCAATCATCTAACTGAACAATTATACATAAGTAATTATATGCCTGCCTTTAATTTAGCATACACGCGTGCTACTTTTGAACGCATGCAGAATAAAATAGTCTTAAATCTTTCAGCTTACTTTAGGCAAGGGGTTCCACGTTTCCTTCAAATGCATCCCTCCAACAGGAATCACCAAGGGCGGCAGAGATCTTGCGAACTCATTTGAAAAATGGGTGTTAACAAGTAGAAGGTTAATATTTTTCACCAAATCTTCTACGTTTGGAATGTCCTGTAAATACTTGTTCGCTAAGGCAGTTAATTTGGGTAAATACGAACCTGTATACCTCAAATACCACAAAATGTTGTGGATTTCGTAGACGAAACGATCTGGAATGAATTGATAGTGAGAGCCCAAGCTGATGGTAGGAAGCCACGAGGATTCTGGCGGCCTACCAAATACGTCTGGTTCAGTTGACATTATCGGATGCGGCGAAAATCCGATGACTTTAGCTTTTTTGACATGCGCGACAATCAATGCAATTTCCTTACACGGATGCTCAGTAACAACGAGGTCAAAGGTTGAATTTTCGAGCCACTGGTGAAAATCTGGACTCTTTAGTGTTGCCTCATGTGACAGAAAGTGCAGATCTTCTAGTTCAGCCCCAAAATTATCAAAAAATGCATTCGAATATTTGTCTTTTAACCTGGAAGTCACTGGATCGCTATTCATATCTTTTTGCAGTTGATCGTTAAGATCCTGTAATCCTTGCGGGCAAAATAGTTTAATTTTTGGCACATTTTCTTTTGGTTTGATGGGTGTTAGAAATGTAACGTCATGCCCAATTTCCGCGAGCTTAGTAGCAAGCGGTAGTATTGCAACTACGTGACTGTAACTTGAAATGCCCACAAAAAATAATACTTTCGCTCCGCAGGCAACTTGAAACGAACTCCAAAATACAAGAAATCCTACGATGTACTTCAGTAGATGCAGAAATGGTAATTTTAAGTATCTCATTTTGGATTAGCTGTTAACGGTAAAACAAAAATTATGTGAAAAAAACAATTATAACTACTGTTTTACTGAACTGCTTGGCTGGTTGTGGTCGAAGTAAACTGTATGTTCGAACGTAAATTGGGAAACACTACCGCGAATCACATGCAGATGCACGTGAATAATAAGTGATTAGAAGTGGTTATAAACTTTACAGAATTAAGAGTAATTATAGAATTATATTTATGTAAATATTTTATATTTATTTAAATATATTATATTTATGTAAATATTTTATATTTATACAACTCAGAAATGATGGTACAGCTATCAGGTATAACCTCGCTTTTTTGAATTGTCGGTTATCTTACTGCAGTCATTTAAACGTGTTTTGGGTCTATGTAAATAAACTACTTCAGACTTCGAAAACGATGAAAATCCAATCTAATTCTGTCACCAATGTGTAAATAATTTCGTTCAATAATCATAATACGAATACTTCTATACATAAGTATGTATTAACAAGTTTGCAGCTTACAAAAATGCATGTTATATACCAGAAGTCTCCTATTACTCAACCACTCTAAAACTCTGAAATATTTCAGCGTATTTAAATTACTACATTACACAGCACTAATTACAAAGTACAAATCGATTTCAGGAACAGCTGACACGAAATTTACGGTGTAAGCTCATTGCAAATCAAGTTTCAGTTTTATTTATAATCAAGTGAATCTAACTTCACTAACCAAAATATATTATTATGCACCGTGCAATTATCGATCAAAACCATTTCAAAATAGCACGAAGTTTTATTGTTTAAGGTCGAATTATTTGTCAGCATACATATCAGTGTGCTATGAACGTTTGACCTTGTTTTGAGGCTTGGTGATTGTATTTACACAGATACGAACCAATGTGCGAATTATAAAGAAAACAATTAAACCAATTAATGCTATTCCGGTAAATACAAGAGCCCAGAAATCTAAAAGACGTCGTTGCCACCATGCTTGATGAATGCCCAAAGGCTTCATGTGGGACGTGTCATTGTGTCGTAAAACGTATTCGGTCCACCACA
>JAQFZC010005184.1:0-14622 GCA_034695205.1 Dicyrtoma fusca | reverse complement strand
AATTCGTCAAGGCAATATTACGGGTGCCAACCCAGCACCCATCAGATAGAGATGGAAGCAAAGCTTCAAAATTAGTAGGCCAAAAATGACAGTGGACAGAGTCCAGACTAGAACCTCACAGCTCAGCAGTCAGTGAGAAACTTACTGAAATTATTATTATTTGTATTACAACAACAATAGGAATTAAATTTCATATGGTAAACAAAGAGTTGTCCATCCAAAATGCAGACGTTTTTGTACATCCGGTTGTTTTGCAGAAGCTGATAATGTTAACTCATGTTAACATAAATAAACACATTGCTTGCACCAACATTTTGACTTACAGTATTTTGGTAACTTTTTTAATTTAACGAGTAGTAAGTATGCTACTTGGTATAGTGGCGCAGCTGACGCCCTTTACATACATGAAATATATAAATTATTGTAGAAGAATATTTGTATTTTGGTTATGAACTCATTCTGATAAGATTTTTCCGACGATTATTAATAATCTTAAACGACGGTTCAAGGGAGACAAACCTTGTTCCAATCACTTGATAAATGGCAAACTTACATGTTCATTATAATTGGTAAAAATGGGGAAAAATGGCCCAAATTACTGCTTTTTCAAGCATTGAGGACCAATGGCTTAGCTAACGGCGTGATTTTCGTCTTCAAAATGAGATTCGAACGAGACAAAAACTTTTTTATTCGATTTACAAATACATACATAGAAACGCATGCACTTGTAATTCAAAAAAACAAGAATAATACAACCAAAGCGTGTTCTTTAAAAACGGTATAACACGTGACCGTTATAACATGTGACAGTTATAACACTCGATGCGTTGCTAGGTTTTCAAAAATTACAAAAATTGATTTTTAAGCTCCTTACTCTTTGAAGGGCGATTTAAATGAGAACAACACATTTTGAAATCACTTGATAAATGGGAAAGGAGTTCAAGCTTTTACGGACAGTTAGGATAAAATTGGTCCAAATGACGGCTATCTAAAGCCACTGTGTAACAACATTTAGAAGCAATAGAAAAATTCTCCGGAGTGACAGTATTTTTCCCCTTTGACAGATTATATCTTGAAATTGCACTTCGAGTAAGACCAAATTAACCCTTTTTAGTGGGATGACAATTGACTGTATAATATACAGTCATTAAGTGGTATATTATACCACTTAATTCTGGGGCTTAAAACAAAGGAAACTGGGGTCCTAAATATAGGATTTTTACCCAAAACTCAATTACCTGAGCGCCCATTTATCAGTATCGCCACAGCATCATTATAGGTAAATCAACATTATTTATTGTAAAAAGTAAATAAATTAGGTTAGATTCAAACCAGTTGGAGCTGGATTGGGTAGTTCCAGAACTGGAGGAAATGTGAATCAGAATTAAGTGTTCGAATTGCATTGCCGACAGGCAAGCAACGGGAATATTACAATGATTATTTTCGTCGTATCGCGTAATGAATGTATCTTGACCACCGCCATAAAAAGCATGAAGGCCAAACCTCATGTAGTTACTTAATCCTTCTACACTAGGGCGCTAATTACAACATAATCCGGCTTTAAAAGAACAAGCGATTTTGTTGGGACCCACATAAGTCACTCTCATTTGCCAGTAAACTCAGGCGAAGAAATGCTTTCCCCATTTTTTGTGGAACACCGTGTGTTACTTCTGTTAAGATTAATACTGACTCAATTTAAAGTTACAAAATTGTTATTTGCATGTACAGACAGATAAATAACGGTTAAAATCTAATGAAGGCATTATTTTAATGATAATCAATTTCTTAGGTGTACAGTAGTGTTAATAGTGCGTTAGAAAAATACGCTTGCAGGCTGTGTCGTGCTCATTTAGTAGTAAGAATAAGATCACTAATAATTACGGATAGTAATTTTATTGTACACGTAGTTTTTGTGATGGTGAGCATAATGCATGTGGTAAAACATTAAAAATGTCGCTTCCTGCTTAACAGTTACGAAATACAATTATTGTACAGGTACTTTCCTTTTATAATGATAGCCCTTAAAAAGTGTTGAACACTCCTAATCTATAACGGAAAGATCTGTACTGCTTTATTTTACATAATAATGATATCACAGTTGACTGCATAGTAGTAGGAACGTTAGGATGAGTGAAAAAGCTAAGGTATTGCTTGTAGAACAAATTACAGCTTTAATTTCTGATTCAGTTTCACTCTCGGCACTATCGTAGGGACAGTTGCAATCAAGTTTCGTTTAGATTTGGTTACATGTAAATTTATGGTTCAGATTCTTTTTCTTTCAAAATATCTGTATCTCTTGGTTCTGGTACTTAATTTTATTAATGTTTATAAATATAGAGTTAGGTACAGTAGTACGTTTTTGTGTCCCTCCGAGACCATTTAGTACGGTAATTACGAATTTGATTCATTGGTTAGAGCTAGAATGTTCAGTGAATATTCGAGCAACAGTTTTTCCCATAAAGATGAAAAAGTTTGTACAACACCATTAAACTCAGCCAGAAATTCCTTACATATTATCATTAAATTCTGAATATGCGGGGATTTCCTGGCAGTTAAACGATGCCTTGCACCTAATTGTGATACTTGTTTTTAACCTTACTTCGACGATCCATCATTGTATTACGTTATCGAACAATAGACAATAAGTACAACAATGAACAATAGGTTTTTGAGTTACTTCGATTGAGACGATATTTAAAACAAAAATAGTTCTGTTGTAAGTGCGTATCGGCTACAATCCATTTACACATCTATTTTACCACTGAATAAATGTAATTTAATTGCGATAAAAAAGTATAACTGCTTATATTTCCCTAATTTATGAGCTCACCGCAATAAAAAACTCTTTCTGCCAAAATAAGCTACATTCATATTAAATCTAAATAGAATATTCCTACACTAATCTGTAAAAGCTATCGTTAAAATAATATGCATTTTGCAGTTTGAACGTATTCCGATTCCTATGATACATCTGAGACGCACGGAAGATGGCCTCAATGCGTTCCGAACACAAAATGCAAACTAACTGAATTCTCACTTTTTGCAGAGTACTCTTTTCAGTTTAGTCACTAATTAAGTAGAAAACAATAGTGGCAGTAATCTCGCAAGTCAGGTAATTCAAAAGAGTATAAATACATAACAACATCTTGCTTTGTAAGCCTATAAAGTTTTCACAGCTTCCGCCGAATAATTTCCAAAATCAAGCGAGAATCCCCGTAGGCTCATTAGCATACTGTAATTGCTATTAGGAACATCTAGTGAAAGCAAGGAGGAAAGTTGATTGTTCATTTGCTCATTTCTCCCCCCGAATCTCGAAATGATAAAAAGGAGGGAAAGAATATGATAACTTGATTAGTATTTCTCTTCCAAAACTGGACTGGGACTGACACTGAGTGAATAGCAAGGCGGGACTGAGATGCACTCCGAGTAGGAGGGCGGGGATTGGTCCGTTGTTTCCGACACAGCGTCGTAGTTGGGGAGATCGTCCTCCAGTCCCACGTCGGACGTTCGTCGTGAGACTGACGAGTAGAGGACAGCCACGTCGAGGTCAGAGGTCACGTGGAAGGGTGACAAGTGAACCGGACCCACTGGCGACACACGCCGCGGGGAGGGCGCAATGCTAGAGCGGTGCGAGTGCGAGTGGGACTGACTGGCCAGGGAATTCCGGTGACTTCCATTATGACTTCGAGTCCCTACCACATACCACAATAATTATTCAAAACAATTCTTCCATCAAAACTCTAATCCCTTTCCTTTAATGCATTCGCATGTCTCAAAGAATGGACTGAGGAATCCTTTTAGAATTTGAAAATTAATTCATTAGTTTTGTGAACCTGAGTGTCGACTGCCTGACCGCGGCAAAGGTAAGCCCCGAACTGCCGTTTCAAGCTGTTCCCATTGTTGCTCTCCGTAGCGGACGGACGGCGAGCGACCGCCGATATTGTTCAACTCCAATTCTCCCGTCCGCCGATTGTTATAGGTTTTCTTGTCGAAGAGCCAGCAGAGGTAGACACCCCAACAGATAAAAAATGCCACAGTGAGTACGTACAGAAATTTCAAGATCGGCTCAGTATCCGTGAACATTTGAGTAGCTGTATTAATTTGTGATTTGTAACAATGGTAACTATCTCTTTCAATTTCAAATACTGATTACGAATGGGACCAATGCGACGGCCACATACACAACACAGAGCGCAATAAACTACTCTTGCTTGTATTTGTAAATAATTTCTTAACTGTAGGAAAATATAATCTCAGAGGAACTAATATACTGTATCAGTAATGTCACCATTAAACCCGTACCTACAAACTAAATACATTTTCAATATTTAACTGCTAAAACAAAGGAATCTAGTCTAATCTACCTTACCCGCGTATTTTAATGTGCACTATCTCTCCGGAAAATGTTAAAACTCCCTCCTGAGATTATCGATTATTTTCTGGAACACAACTCGGGAATAACGCCACGGGAAGTCGGCACTATGGAACGAAGGCAGTGTAGATATGATCTTCAGCAGCGTACAAACTGCATTGTAGGTAAGTAAACACATTAGTAAGTTAGAGAAAAATAATTTAATTAAACATAGCTATTGAAACTTCTTTCAATATATTAAAATCAGATTTTTAAAATGGCATGAGCTTTGCATGCCAAGTGCACCTGTAAAATTTAATTTTAGATTTGCTCATTCAATAATGCTTTCTTGCCCATTAAAACAATTTCTGAGGACGGCACTGCCAGTACTGCCAATGCAATGTGTCAATTTAGAGTAAAACCGTAACATGAGCTTCTCAGTTTACCGCTACAACCCTCGGAGCATTTCTGTACACGTATTGTGTGAAATAACACTCATTTTTCTTTCCATCCACTCACTTTCGTCCAAGTCTCCAAATGACCTTTCTCAAGAGATGAAACAGGAAAAGTAATGATATTTGAACTCAATTGGAAAAAACCAATGTGTAGCTATTACCAGTGGGGTAAATGCATAACCTTTCTTTTTTATGCTACCAATTTAATTAATTACTAATTTTGAAAAATACCTTCTGTGGCTTCTGACTTTGACTTTGGTTATAAATATAATATCCGTGTGTTAACAAGCAAAATGAGGCATTTGTAATCACAGGAACTCGTTCTGCCCTCCTCCAGCGTACGTATGTACTATCAGTGTTTTAACACAAAAATCATTTCGAGTTCGGTTATTAACATGCATGACATGGCTTCCTATTAAATTAGTAGTACTTTATTCAAATTAAATGCAGAGAAACATGGCAGTAGAATGAACATTGTGTTTTATTGAAACAAAAATAAAATAAAAAACTCCAACAATAATTAAACGTGTATATTCTCGGTTTTTGCGGTATTAAAATTTAAATATTTTAAGATTTATAATTTGGATTTTTATGTATCATTTGAATTTTCTGTGCTTATGTCCTTGTCTATTTTGGAATCTAAATGATTTGGGACGTTCGCCTCGTCTGGGGCGGGACCCCCTTCGGCTTCCAGAATGTCCAGTGTGGTGCTGCTGGAGCTGACGGTTTGAATGTTTTGTGAAAAACTAGAATTATTTTCGTTTTCGTGGATGATTTGTGTGGTGCTGAGGTCGTTGGGGTCGGAAGGACTATTGGGAGTGATAAAATAATTTGTGGAGCCGTGAATGTACTTGGAGAGGAGGAGGCGGTGCTGGTGGGGATGGAAGCTGGCCACGGTGATCAAGGGGAACATTTCATTCCGTAAATTGTTTATGTAGTCTTCTGGGCTGCTGCCTGGAAATGAGAAACAAATAAATTCAAATGGCATTTACTTTAAACACCCATTTATTTTCAATTTCAATGCAAACGTTGTGTCAAGTTGAAGATTTGAAAAATAAATTCTTAGTAAGCTTGACTGCCCTCGCGTTGTGCGCATTATGGCGACAAGCTTTTAAACATTGTCTTGATTTGGTGCCAAGTGGAATGTATGGCTGACTGGTTTGCTGGTTTGGTGTTTAGAGTGATTGAAATCCTTAGCCTTTGGCACAAAGGTTAAGTCAGTGGGATACACTGATAGATTGAAAGCATAGATGCTACACTTACGTACATATCTGTATAAATTTCTAATTTTAAGCTACATCCATTACAGACGTCTTCATAGCTTTTGATATGACAGCCTTAGATGTTACCTAACAAGAAACATAGTATATGCTAATCAAATACGAGCTCAATTTATATTTTTGTTCAGAAGGATCTTATCAGTAGCGTGTATCATCAGTAATTGGACCATCCTTCAAAATAGTGAATGGCCTGGTGTTTCTAGATATATTTTAAGCGTAGGCTGCAGCCTAGAACGATCCTACGAGTACATGTCACACACTAGTTGTAAGCATTCAGCAGATGATAGCATGCTAATTTTTTTGAGAGTATATTTTGAAAAATCCCTGTCAAAAGTACAGCTTTAACGAATTACGCTTTGAAAAGTGTCCTTTTATATTAATCACTGATTTGTGAAAATACATCCTTGTCAAAAGAATAATTGGTTTACAAGAGTTTGACAATAATTTTGAGAAGCAAGTTTGTACTTGAATTCAAATCTCGGTATTTCTTAAATATAAGAACTACCAACTGATGGAATCTTCATAGCTACGACTTCCATGGTACATACTTTCAATTCAAAACAAGTTTTATCGCTTCACATTTAGTACTTTAAGCCCATTCATTTCATGTGCTAAGAAGCAAAATGAGGAATATTCCATCCAAAATCATAGGATATGCCTCAGTTTGCTTCTAAAGGGGCAATTTAGTGCATTCCTAGTTTAATTCTCGTTCCCTATCAATGCGATGAGCGCTGCAAAGACTCGCCGACCTTGATTTTGCGTGAGCAGACGGGCGAGACGGGCGGCTTCAACTTCCAGCTGCTGATACTGCTTCTCGGCCAAGATCATGTGGAAGATTTGGGACCTCAAGCGACTCTCCGCCAGGGACTGGGAGCTGAGACGCCCCAGCAGCCCACACTCGTCCACCGTGTTATTGTTGGAGCCACAGATGGTCATCAGCTGCTTCTCACTCGCTCCATTGTTGTCGCTATCACACAAGTTACCACTGGACCAGGCCGCCTCCTCCGGCGGACTCTCCTCGCTACTGCTCGTCAGAATCGGTCCAGAGCAAATCAGCTGCCAGGCACGAACCAAGACAAACACAAATTACAATCACAAACCATTACACAAATTAACTGAGTTATACTATATATGCAGTACCCTTTAGTACAGTAATTGTGATGAAACCAACGCCATTTCAAATTGCCATCCTACATTAGTATGGAGGTCTGAAAATGTCAACTTTCAAAATGGGCTACCGTTGCCAAGGGGAGTTATGCAATTGCTTTTAAAAAACACACGCAGATTTCTCAATGAATCGTTAGTGACCTTGTCTAATCGTAAGTAATTATGGGAGCTTATTTCACATCTCCATGACAAATTTAAGTTAAAATTTTCAAAGAAAAAGTGAGAGTGCAGTTGCTTTCCCTTTTCAGCTACTGTGTAAAACACACAAATTGTGTTCCACACACAATTTTGAAAACAAAGTTTCAAATCCCTTTACTTTTAAAAAATACAGAAAAATGTGCCCTTTTTCAAACTATGTTATTAGCCACTTATTGGTCATTTTTAAAGTATATTGCGATCTTGTATCCTTTTGAACCCTAGCATTGAGCATTTGAAAGGATTCTTTCATTGCGAAAGCAGTTTTAGACTTTTTAATAGACTGAAAAGCATATCGTCAATTAAGAAGCAAAGTGAGGCTTATTCTGTGATATTCTATTAGATATGGCCAAGTGTACTTCGTAACAAAGGATATTTGTTTTATCTATACTGGAGGTATTTAGAATGTGTGCATTTAGTGAATAACTCTGCCCACCCTTTTAGATATGTAAAAGAGTAGAAATACAATAAGAATGGTTAGGCCGATAAGAATCCAGGAATCTGACATTGGTTGGTTGGCTTCGGTAAGAATGGATCGGATTTGTATTTTTATTTTCACAATCCCAACCCACGTCCAACTCTCGCATTCTTCTGACCTCCACGCCGTGAGTCCCAACTTCCACTTTCACCCAAGTAAGAGCAACAACAAGGAAATTCAAAAGTTAGTTCCAGCCACCCTTTGCTTCCTATGGCAAGAGCACCATCACACTCCCCAATTGTTCAATAAGTATACTGATTTTCGCTGCCTTATTCCCACAGTCAACTTTTGCAGTCTTGGAGTGCTGATACTATTTTATCTGATATCGGGTAACACAAAACACAATTCACAACTGGAACCAGCCTTGTTTAGTAATTGCAGCATTCATTATGCCATGCTATCTGGAGTAATTTTTGACCTACCTACTCATCTTGACTGCTGACGTATCTAGAAATATCTACGTACTTTGTGTGATCCTGAAACACGTTTTTGAGCTTGAGCTTAGATGAATTTCAATGCACAGGTAAAGATTGTGTTGTGGAACAACTGTATTGTAAGGAATATACGTCAGTTTTGAAAAGTCCTTCGTGAAAATGTGTCCCTTTGAAAAATAAAGCTGGACAGGAATTGTCAAGCTTGAAAGGTAGATTTTGAATCCACCGTTTTCAAAAGTTCGCCTGCAAATTTTGAAATGAGCCTTTTTAAAAAGCGCGGTTTCAAATGATTTGTTTTGGGAAACAAATTTTGCAAAAAGAACCTATTGCAAAGCGCGTAAAGAAATAAATTGGGAATTTTTGAAAGAATGTGACTTGACAAGTAATATTTTGGAATTGGGGCGTATAGCATGGGACGGAACGCAATTGGAATTTGATATCTTGCGAGAAAAGTTAAATACCCTGTGTTTAGATAGGGAATTGGAGTTTGGTGGAAGGAGGAAGGAAGGGCTGCCGTAGAGAGTGTGTAGAGACGGGAGAGAGAGGAGTGTGATGTGTGAGAGAGAGAGAAAGAATTGGCTGACTGGAGGCGAGGCAAAGAGGGAATCTTAGTTTTTATTTAGTTTGATTTGAAAAGTGAGGACGACAGACACAATAATAAAATTGATGGAACGTGAGAGTGGTTGGTGTTGGACTGAGGAGAGAGTGTTCGGAGGGGCAGAGGGTATGTGGCGTGTCGTTCTGGTCCTCGGAGTGCAATGCAATGGAAATAGCTCATAAAATAGACGGGAATTCAGGAATTTGTTCGAGTCGATCGATTTGCCCGGGAAATTGAGGCGTGGCTCTCCATCGCATAGTTTTCCTTGTCTACAGTGAGAGCGAGAGTCGCAGGATCTTTTCCTTCCCTGGACTTTTAAATCATTTCATGATGACAGCGTCAAGACTAACTAAGCGTGTAACTGCACTCCTTGACTTCGGACTAAGTGAGTTGATGGAAGTTTGGGGAAGGATGGGAAATTGTGTGGCGATGATGAGACGTGATGAAGGAGAGATCGGGAGACGTCTGGAATGGAAATCAGATCAAAGGGGAAATCAGGAGCGAATAAATAATTAACACCACTCACACAGTCTTCACTGCTTCCATGTCATGTCCATTAACATTCCCCAGAGAGCACGTCCTCACGTAGCAACCGACCGGAACTCCCGTCCCCGTCCCACCAATAATACATCATCATATTTTCACACTCACTTCCGACCGTCGCTATTATTACCCGACCACCCATCACGCCATTGCTCAACAACCAGAGTTCCCAGCTCACAAACTAAAACCACTGACTGCTGGAGCTGACCCAATCAACGTTACAACACCTAGCCTCCTTCCTTTTTTAAATCATACAAAACGGCCCCTTTTATCACTTATTCAAGGTCCATGTATTTCTTTGTTTTTTCAAATTTTTCATATTTGCCCTGTTTGCAGTTCGATTGCGTGTAAATCTTGAGTTTATACCTTAAAACTCCCAAGTGATTTTTACACCTTTTGTAAACATAAAATGGTATTTTGTGAGACTAAATATGCTTTTGTTGCATAATAATTCTTCTTCACCGAAGAATTTAAATCGTGCTTTTCAAAATGTGCAAGACCTGTTTTTGAGAATGTTCAAAGCGCTCTTGGAAACTCTACAATGAAGTCCAAAATACGGTTTAGCTTTTAGTTGGTATATAATTTTTAAAAGTCAGTCGTACAGATACAAAGGCTTCTCACAGCTGCTACGCTACGCTGTACGTCTACCATTCTAATCCTGGAGCAAAGACTTAAATCAAATTACCCACTCCTTCCAATTCTATTACCTAAGCCTTTGATTCGTCAGATTCCCTCATTTGGACAACGGTCAGGTTGCTTCTTCGGAAAGGATTTTTTTTCATGCCATGCCATGACAACAGACACTACGTTTGCTTGTTCCAACGTTGCAGCTCTGGTAATTATTGACTAAACACGGAAAACAACTGTAACCTACACATGGACGTGTAGCTATAACTATGTAAGACTGTCTATGTATAAACGTATACACATCGGAAGAGACGGT
The DNA here is from genome assembly GCA_034695205.1 of Dicyrtoma fusca. Taxonomy (NCBI): domain Eukaryota; kingdom Metazoa; phylum Arthropoda; class Collembola; order Symphypleona; family Dicyrtomidae; genus Dicyrtoma; species Dicyrtoma fusca. The sequence goes on along the minus strand of JAQFZC010005184.1, from coordinate 4,178 downwards.
GTGTGCATTTCCATGTTCAGCCATCCTTGAATTACATTTCTCAAAACACATTTTTCTACTGAATACACATTTCATTTAAAAGTATACGTAATAAAAAGTGTCCAGTAATAAATCCGTAATTAAGTGCAGTTTTGTACGGAATCAGTATTAGTTGAGCAGACCTTGTGACCTGTACGTGTACCTGGAACATAGCCTTCGTAGCCATGGTAAATTGGTAGATAGCTATACACGTATTTAATACACTGTTCATTACATCCTACTGCACATAGCTTAAATATTCGCGGTTCTTAGTTTGGGTTTAAATACGATTTAAATAATTTTGACTGTAGTTGTGCAGTGTGAGTGAGTAGACGTGTTTCTTGGACTGGGTGAACGTGAGAACGAGGTTGAGTAAACGCAGAGAGCTCTCACTTAAACTTTTTGCTTTTCATTTTCGCATGCCGTAAGTCTCCAGAGATATCTCGAAAATAGAACTGTCACTGAGATCGTGAGAATTAATCCTCTGAGATCCTCAAGAGGAAGTCTTAGAATGTGTGCATTAGAGTAAATCCCCCACTAGTCTGCAGTCACAGGAATTCAAGTGGTTTCCATTTTCAATATGTTTTAAACATGTATTTTCCCAGAACTTAGGACAACGACGGCAGACACACTGAAATTAAATGAATGTTGGATATTTGACTCCTGGCCATTTCCCCCCCGACAATTGAGACGCAGGCATCAGAAGGATGAACAACTGCTTGAATACGAGTTTGTGGTTTTAGAATATTAAACACATTTGTTATTACAATTATATTTGGTCACTGTACAGTTCAATACAAACCTAACCCTGAAGACGATAGCGAATTCATGTTAGAAGCTAGAACTTGCTGCAATAATTACGACTGTGTTCACATTCGGGAGTCCATTGTCTCGGAGTCAGATGTCGGGAAACCAACAAACTAGGAGTCAGTACAAATGTCGGGTAATAATATTGTGGGAGGTTCCAAATTAGAATTCAAAGTCTAAAAGCTTCGCTACCAGTATATACAACGATACAGATATATATCAGAGCCTGCTTAGGGGTCTAGAACATATTACTGTGCATAACTTGAGTTGATATAAGGCCAAACAATGGGTTTGCAGACTTAGAAAAAAACAAGGCTGTCAAGCACACTTCGATAAATTCGAAACTTGATACCCGCAATTTTTTAGAAGGTACGAAATAGGACACTTTGATCCTAGAAAGAGCAAGGCATGAGAGCTACGCCTCCAACAACTTGACACTACCATCTTCAAAAAATCCAAGACGAGATAGTTTGATTTTGAAAATGATCAAACTTTTACATTCATCTCCAGCAAGTTTGTCAAGTACGTGAAGTAATAAGTGAAAGAGCCTTGGATTTTGCGGGAAGAAGTAAAGGGAGTACGGAAATAATTTCGACACGGTACACTGCACGGCTTTATGCACAATCAGATATTTTTAGTCTATTTATCGCAGGATTTAAAACAAAAAATAAAAAATGTAATCCATTTAAAGGGCTGCTCGCGGTTCGCGGAGCTATAAGATTTTATAAGCCACAGAATTACTGATATAAGGTACACAGAGGATTATAATGAGTTCTCCAATGCCAAGCAACGTACGTACTCTACAAGAAAAGTTTCAAAAGCTTTCAGATCTTTCATACTTTCATTTTCTAACAAGTGCACTCCAGAGTCAACTCCTAAAAAAACTTGGTAAAATGTGAAGTAATATCTCCCAGATGCGTAGCATAGTGCAGATAACAATCGCATCGCAATCTTTAATTTTGTAACTGCACAACGGACTTTTGTTTCTACTGCATCTGCCATGTGTATTACAGATGGAGCATGGACAAAGTCTGCATTTTTATACTACCTGTGTGGTATTTTTTGCGAGAGATTTGCTACCACTTCCATATTTCTCAGATTAGCTTCACACCGGGGCCGAAGTAGATGCTGAGTGTCTCACGGCAAAGCAAATACCTACACCAGGATGTGTACTTGCATTCTCTTTTCCGTGAGAGCTGCAAGATCGACTAAAGCTGAGTAATGATAAATAAGGCCTCTAAAAGGTCGGCCGACGGGCAACCCAAATTAAGTTCTATGAAATAGTTGCTTGAAACTGGGATATTGCTCTCCGTAGATTTACCATTCTAGGTTTGTGTCTGCAGATTAAACGTCGTTAATTTGTTAAAACGCTTTTTTACGTTAAATCTACAGATCCAAACCAAACTAAACTAACGTGAACTGTATATCAACTTAAAAAAAACGTTTTAACAAATTACCAAAACTGAATCTGCCGACCCACCGCAAAAATGTTAACTCTACATAAAGCAATATCTGCAATTTCAAGCAGTTATTTCAGAGACCGTAATTTGTCTTGCCTGTCGACCCATTGCCACTGTATCATTGATAAAAGAGTCAAAAATGTTAAGTGATTCCTTGGTTTGTATGAGAAAAGTTAAACTTTCCAGCTCGTTTGCTGTTGTTCCTCTACTGCTACATTCCACCATGCATATAGTACCTATATAGTACATTTAATACAAAACCAAACGAAAATTAATCGATTGTGAGAAAATGGCAGGACGGAATAATTCCAAAATGGAAATAGCTCGTCTGGCAATAAAATCGTATTTTTAAAAAAATAATTTGAAAGCAGTTAAAAGTGCTTAGCAAGATACAGCGACAACCAAGCATAGCGACAGACTAATCCTCAAAACCAGTCCGATAGACACACATCTACAAGCTCAGCAACTAAAACGTTAAAGGCATCGTCGTTGAAGGTGATTATAATACGCAATTTTGTTGTACATAGGTATACACTTTTTTATTTTTTAAAACGTAGGCAGATCCGACGTCGGTAGTGGGTGGAGTTTCGCGGTTCGGTTACTCCAACGGCATTCAGTTACAGAAGAATAGAAAATAGAGCCTTATAGAAAGCATATATAAATATGAGATATACGTCCAAAATCGGTTAGGCGAGTTGAAAGTCCCATCTTTGTTAAGAGCAAAGAGTGCAAATGATTTGCAAACATTTTTCTTTGCCGGAAATAAGTCTATACAACTCATTCGGACTCATTACATGGAAAAGCACTATTTGCAAGAAAGACAGTCACTCAGAGAGATGGAACTTGAATGGGCAATTATACAAAACATAGCAAAAGAGTCCGACAAGAGTCTTGAACTTCTCATTCTCTGTTTTGTTCCATAACATTTCTCTTTCCTATCATAGACGGCATTTGCTCACCCAAACCACTGGTAATAGAATCATTCCTAAGTAATTTCTAACACGAACCTATTTTCTCATTGTAAAAGGTTGCAGCTATACAGACTTATTATCAAATGGACGAAATCGATAATTCCTCTCAAGGGGAAAGATAAAAACTAATTTCAAGAACGTGATTGTAGGAAAACTAAGAGTCAAGTTCAAGACGTACATAGGTAGGTATACACTCAATTCTTTCATTTCATAACCATCATAAATAGATTTACGTTTTCCGGGCTTTCTATGATACGTCCCAGATAAGCTCCTTTGCTAGACTGCAGTTAATTGTTAATGGTAGAAGGGGATAGCACATATCCATTTAATTCGGAGAGTGCCAAATGAGCGTTGCGTTGGTAACCGCTCAAGGAATGACCGTTTATATACCGTGTACAACAAATCTCGTGGTAGTTTCGGGTGGACAAAAAGTGAGACCACGTTTAATGTTATTATTAGTAGGTAGTAAGCTCAGTCGTGTTCCGCCTTCTGCCTTTTCATGAATTCCGAATGAATTCAATTGAAAACGTCCATTTGCATGCGGCGAACCTTTTTAATTTAACTGTTTTTATATTTTTATTACATATTACGTGCATTAAACTTAGTAAGTCAATCTTGAATGATACCCTAATATTGCTTTTGTTTGCTAGGTTCGGTCAGAGGTATTCAGTTGGTTATGATAAAACTACTGAACAATGCATGGGCCTATCGCAGAAGTTATGACGGGGTTTGCTTGCTCTAAAAGCGGTATTTCTTGTCGTGCATTTAGTCGTGCGCTTAGTGGGAGAGTCGAACAAGGAAGAAAAGTAGGTACCTACAGGGTGGCACATAACCTTTGCCCCCCCACCTACAGCCCAAACCAGAAAAGTCGCGCAATCATGTTATAGCACATTTTGTAGAGAATTTCATTTCTGATCTCTTA
>JAQFZC010005183.1:0-14624 GCA_034695205.1 Dicyrtoma fusca | reverse complement strand
CCCGAAGGATTTAAAGAATATTTCAATGGATTGGTAGCCCCGGTTTATGAGTAGCCTCAACGCCGCTTGATTTAATTCTGAATATTTTACTAATATATGCAATGCAGCGTAGTTTGTGTTGTTACAATCCTCAAATGTAAAAACAAGGAAATGGGCAGCGTATACGGTTTTAAAGGGAAGTAAAATTCCCTATTTAAATTATTTTGAACAATTTAGTCAAAAATAATTTATTATTATTTCTTTTACGTGCTTTAAAAAAAAAGGACAATGCTTCTCCATGTGCTTAGTTTAGTGAACATGCTATCCCATCGGTTTTGTTGGCTTCCCGAAAGGCTAACTAAGGCTAAAATAGAGCTGTTTAGACCTTTTTGAAAAGATGCAAAATGCACCGTGTACCTTCTTTTCAAAAGATACAAAATGTAATTTTTACACGTTTTTAAAAGGGTGCAAATTCTCTATGTACACTATTTCCAAAAGACTGAAAATGCCGTATTTACACTGTTTTGAAAAGAAGCTAAATACAGTGTTTACACGTTTCTGAAAAGGTGCAAAATGCAGTATTTACACGTTTTTGAAAAAGTTCAAAATGTAGTATTTACGCGTTTCTGAAAAGCTGCAAAATGCAGTATTTGCACGTTTTTTAAAAGATGCAAAATGCAGTATTTACACTTTTTGAAAAGCTGCAAAATGCAGTATTTACAACTTCTGAAAAGCTGCAAAATGCAATATTTACACTTTTTGAAAAGCTGCAAAATGTAGTATTTACACGTTTTTGAAAAGGTGCAAAATGTTTTATTTACACGTTTTTAAAAAGCTACAAAATGCAGTATTAACACTTTTTGAAAAGGTGCAAAATGCGCTATTTCCAAGTTTTTAAAAAGCTACAAAATACACAATGCACACATTTTCAAAAAGATACAAATTCTCTACGTACACTGTTTCCAAAATACTGAAAATGCAGTATTGACACGTTCTTGCAAAGTTGCAAAATGCTCTATTTGCCCTTTTTTTAAACCAAAAAATTTCCCTTTACTTTACTTCTCAGTAGCCACTGCAATTCATCCTAAAACCAACCAATAATCCCTCGTTTCAGTATAATAAAGCATATTTTCTATTCTCTCTATTTTATAAGATTGATTTTTGGAAAGTTTTTTAAAATTCAAATTCAAAATCAATCCTCGATCAGATTGATTACCTTAAAAATAAAAATTTTGACAAATATATTTATACAGTAGCAACCAAAGAAAGTTTCCAGGCCCAAAAAATCTCCAGTAGATGTGTTCTTTTGCACCGTAAAAAATTTAAAAAAAGAGCCCTAGCCTTTCCAGTACAGTGCAGTGCAGTGGCACTATAGTGCTCAATGGACCATAATCCTATTTTTTTTTGCACTTGACTGAAAGAATTTAAACTGCTTCATGGAACTGCCAGCATCTTTGAGATCTTTGAGATCTGTGGCGCATCTTTCCTTTTCCTTTTCAGTGCAAAGACGAGAGAGAAAGAGGATCTCGACTTGACTTTCTCCTCTTTTGGCAATTTGCATAATAATGATTACCGCAAGGGAGGCAGCCTTGCTTGTTCACTATATTTCTGAAATTTTCAGTGTCTTTTAGACGGGAAAGCAGAGAAAACTATGCCATACTATTAACACAACACATAGCAGCCTTTGAAAGCTTTTGGATTAAAACTTTGGCATACTTTTTTGTACTTTTTGTACTTTTTGTACTTTTTGTACTTTTAAGAATACGAATACGACGAAGCCCACTGCAGTCAAATGCAGTAAAGAATTTAAAGCTCAACTTTACAAAAATTAGATACAGCCTGAGAGCACTCAGTCAAATTAAAATTTGAATTTTAAATCAAAAATCCTCAGCAACTTCTACGCAGAATGTAGAATGAACTTTACAGGCACAAAAACTAAAACTTTTTTAACCTATTCAAAACGGGGGGAAACCATGAATTAAATGCTATTGGAAAGCCCTGCCTTTTTTCAAGAAATTGACTTTTTCAAAAGGGTCAAAAATTAGAAATAACATTTTCGAAAGCATCCAAAGCAAGAAATTAACATTTTTTAAAAGTTCAAAATTAGAAATTCACATTTTTAAAAAGGTGTAAAACTAGAACTGAACGTTTTTAAAAAGATGAAAACAATCAACAAACACTTTGAGAAAGCTCAAAACAAGAAAAGAGCACTTTCAAAAAGGTGCAAATTAGAAATTCACACTTTCAAAAAGACGTGTAAAAGAAGAAAGTAACACTTTTAAAAAGGTCGAAACAAGAAATTCACACTTTCAGAAAGACGTAAAAGAAGAAAGTAACACTTTTAAAAAGGTCAAAACAAGAAATTCACACTTTCAAAAAGATGTAAAAGTAGAATTAGTACCGTTTCGAAAAGGTTAAAAAAAACACTTTTTTTTGTTCTTTGACAGCTCAAAGATAAAAGACAGTTTTTACAAATTAGTTTGAGCGGGAGCTAGTCGCAAAGCTAGTACACATATTTTGCAATAATTTCGTAAATTTATTGAATGGCGTTTAACTCTAGCATTTTTAAGGGAAAATGTAAATCTGTAAAATGATCTTTCGCCCTGCTAAAAAAATGCTGCTGATGCCACTGGCTTTATTGTGATTGATTGAATTTATTGTAGATTGTGCAGATAGGCTCTTTTTATAGTGGAAAGTGCCGTAATGACAGAGTAGCCTAGAGCTTTTAGTGACCAAGTGTGTAAGATTAGTATCTGTGCAAAATGTGGTATCTTTAATTTTTGTGATCTGTACAATTCTGTTCGTTGCATTGCATTGTGGCAAACGTAATTTATTGTTTATTGTGAAAACTGTCAGTTTGTATTTATTTTTTGACGTTTTTCAAAAGTAAAATAAATTTATGATGCCCGTTCTTTATGGGTTGCTATAGGGATAGAAAAATATTTAATCTTTTCATTTTTGGGGAGTTCGTATACAGTTGGTTGCAAAAAGTGAGAAGAGACGATTTTGGCGAGTTTTTTAACGATTCTTTAGACGGACGCACTTTTTTTTAATTTACAAGAATTGTGTTTTATAAACTAGTAAATATAACTGCGGTAAAGTACTAATTTATAATGAATGGCGTTAAAGTATTTTTAAAGAGTGCTATAGTGTATTAGGTTGCGGATTTTTAGGCTGTTAGATAGATTCATTATGAGATTTTGACTGTTTAAAGAGTGTAATTAGTAGGTTTTTCACCTTTTTAAAAGTGTCATTTTGGTGTTTAGCAGTTGTAGGAAAGGATAATATTATGTTTTGCGACTTCACAAAGGCATAGTTTCTACGTTTTGTATGGTTTACAAGTGAGCGTTTTTGCTTTTAAGTGTTTAAACAATTTTTGAACCTTTTTGAATTAAGTGCCATATTTGATTTTTGCAACTTTCAAGAAGCATAGCGCACTTAGATTTTCCATGTTTTGAAATGTCATTATTAGGTTTTGCTTCTTCAAAAAATGCAATTATCATTTTTTGAATCTTTTAAAAAGTGGTGTTGTTAGCTTTAGCTTTTGTGAACTTAAAAGTGCAATTATTAGCTTTTGCTTCTTTTACAAACTGCAATTATTAGCTTTAGCGACTTTTCAAAAATGCAATTATTAGCTTTTGCGTCTTTTCAAAAATGCAATTATTAGCTTTTGCGTCTTTTAAAAAGTGCAATTATTGCTTTTTAACTCTTTTAAAAAGTGCCATTATTAGCTTTTGCGTCTTTTAAAAAGTGCAATTATCATTTTTTGAATCTTTTAAAAAGTGCAATTATCATTTTTTGAATCTTTTAAAAAGTGCGATTAATAGCTTTTGCGTCTTTTAAAAAATGAAATTATTAGCGTTTGCGTCTTTTACAAGCTGCAATTATTAGCTTTTGCGTCTTTTAAAAAGTGCAATTATCCCTTTTTTACTCTTTTAAAAAGTACCATTATTAGCTTTAGCATCTTTTCAAAAGTGCAATTTTCAAATTTCGCATCTTTTAAAAACTGTCATAATTAGGATCTACAGCCTTAAAAGTTCAATTATTGTGTACAGCGCCTTTTAAAAAGTTCAATTATTGGGATTTGCAACCTTTAAAAAGTGTATTTATGATATTTTGCAAGCCTGAAACTGCTACCATACGTTTTTCATGTCTTTCAGTAGGTGTAACTAGTATGTAGCTTTTGCCCATTTAAAAAATAAAGCCTTGCAGTAATAAATGCGAGGCCCCCACGAACATTGCGAATTACAACGGAGCTTGCTAAGTAGACTCACTCTGACGATTAGTGCTTATTAATTATATCGAAAAACATCTCTACTTAAGCTCTTCGTGCTGCCTATAGGCTCCTCACATATTTCAAAAAGACGTATCTGCACTTTTTTACACAGGCAAATGAGATACATTGCCCACTTGGTGTCCGTATTATTTAAAGCTCACGTCCGCCTCCCCACGTACAGTTATTATCCTCAAAGGATCCTCACGCAGTCATTTTTTTTATCATTTTTTATCATTTTTTTTTGCATCCCTCGAGACAGAAATGTCACGTCTCCCTTCATTTTCAATTCTCTTGTCTTTCTCTTCGTCTTTGTCTCTGTCTCCCTGCCTTCCCTTCATTTCCCAATCTGCCATTTTCAATTTCTACGCCACTTAATCACAAACTCTTGCCAGAGGACTTGACTTTATTTGTCTGCTAATAATGTTCACACTAATTGTTTTCGAGTACTTCATTAAGTACCTAGTCAAGATTAAATTAGTAGAATAAATATTTCATAATTTTTTCAAGTTGATTCCTAGTTAAGGAACAAAATAGGCAAAACTTCAAAACTACAAAAATTGCTAACTGTAAAAAGTAATGTTAATCTATTTGGAAATGGAACCGGAAAACTATGGAAAAATACGCTTTAAAAAGGTGTTGTACAAATTAAGTGTTTCAAAGCGGTCAAAACACGCACTTTAACATTTTTAGAAGGTACAAAACAATTAAGATAGGAAAATTTTCAAAAAGGTCAAAAGAAGTAACTATTATCATTTTCAAAAATTTAAAATAGAAGGTAGAGTGACATTTCAAAAAGGGCAAAACAAGAAAATAGCAATTTTTCAAAATTGTCACAAGTAGCAGTTTGACATTTTCAAAAAGTTAAAACTAGAAGTAAGCATTTTTTTCAAAAGATCAAAACTAGCAATTCAACATTTTCAAAAAGCAAAAAACTAGAAATTATCAATTTCAAAAGGTCAAAACTGGCAATTTGACGTTTTTAAAAAGGTACAAAACTAGAAACTAGCATTTTCCAAAAGGTCAAAACAGGCAAATTAACAATTTCATAAAGCGCACAACTAGAAACTAGCATTTTTAAAAAAGTTAAAAACTAGTAATTTAGCATTTTAAAAAAGTACAAATCTAGAAACTAGCATCCTTCAAAAAGGTTTAAACTAGGAATTCAACATTTTCAAAGTGTACAAAACAAAAAAAAAATGACATTTTCCAAAGGGTCAAAAACTACTAATTAGCATTTTAAAAAGGTCAAAACAACCAATTTGACAATTTCCGAATGTACACAAAGAACAATAAGAGACAATTTAAACACCTTCGAAGCTAAAGAACAAAACACATTGGTAATTAAGGAGTTCAATGCATTCGAATTTTAATTTTTTAAAAAAGGGCAAACCAAGAAAGTGACATTTTTTTAAAAAAGGGCAAATCAGACATATTATTGAAGCTAGTTAAAGACGTCAATCTATTAAATTATGGTTTCAATCATTCGACAATAAAAAATATTAGGCGGCGTCGTCAAACCTCAAGCAATCGAACAACCAAAAAATTTAAAAATTTTACTTTAACGCCGTGCAGTATTTCTCGTAAAATTGTGAACACTGGAAGAATAGAGTAGATGTACAAACATCGGTCGCAAATTTTAGAATATTACGTTTACGGCGTTAAAAACACAATTTAAATTAATTTAAAAAAAATAAAATATTATTTAATTTTTTAATTGACTATGTAATGCTATTTAACTAAAGCTAAAGCCTCATTGCAAAATAAATTTTTTTAGCAAGGAAAACTATGTAAATATTTGTTAAGCCCTGCATTTAATGGGAACAGGATTTACAGGCAAGAGACTGTGGCACATTTCCCCGTCGAGAAGATGAGGAAGATTTATCATGGAAACCAGCAGCAGCAGCAGAAGATGAGTCTCTACCTGCGCTGTTGCTCTTAGCGATAAGTAACGGTGTCTATAGTGTCCGTCTTTATAGTAAATCAAACATTGTCTATAGCCCATATGATTCATGAGGGCACTGGTGTACCTATAGGAGCCTCTATATAGCAGTTTTATAACCATTTTGCAGTGCAGTGTGTGCAGTGCTGTAGTCAATAGTAATAGCTGGGCTGGCTCACTATTTAAATAATGAGGGAGAAGATGAAATCAATCTCTCATATCTTCCCACAAGGAAGGAAAAACAAGACAAAAACAACATTTACGAGAGACCGAGTGCGAGTGGAGAAGACCAGCATAATTATGGCCGGTATGCATCATTCATAATTAAATTACGGCCTCACAGCACAGCCTCCCCAGAAAATTCAGATATTTAATTATGCATTGGGACGGTGGAGGGGAAATATCTGCAATACAGACAGCCAACTTAATTATGAAATACCTGGGTGAAGTGGGTACCCAGGTGGCTGCCCATGGGATATATGCCTATGGGATTGTATTAGGCAAGTTCTTATAGGAATATTCGCATGGGGTATAAGTGCCCAATTAAAACTCGCTTGGGGAATTTCAACGGGATTTTTTATAATACAACTATTATGTTTATTTAGACTATTAAAACCTGACGTGAGGAACGATCGAAGAAAGGATGAACAGCGCAGCGGTGTTAATTGTAAGGATGCCCTTTTTAAAACATTATAAGAAGTGGAAATTAACATTTTAAAAAAAGTAAAAAATAGAAACTTAAAAATAAATTAAATAATAAAATGAAATAAATATTTAATAGGATCTTTAAAAATGTCAAAACTAGAAACAGGGTTTTTCAAAAAGACGTGAAGCTTAAAATTATCATTTTCAAAAAGCTCAAAGAAAGAAATTAACGTTTTCAAAAAGGCGTAAAACTAGAATTTGTCATCCTCAAAAAGCTCAAAACAGAAAATTGACATTTTCAAAAAGGCGTAAAACTAGAATTTGCCGTCCTCAAAATGCTCAAAACAGGAAAGAAACATTTTCAAAAAGGCCTAAAACTAGAATTTGTCATTCTCAAAAAGGTCAAAGCAGAAAATCGAAATTTTCAAAAAGGCGTAAAACTAAAAATTTTTATTTTCAAAAAGGTCAAAATAAGAAATTTACATTTTCAAAAAGGTAAAAACTAGAAACTAAATATTTCAAAAACATGTAAAACTAGCATTTATCTTTTCCAAGAACTTCAAAACAAGAAGTTACGATTTTCAAAAAGCCCTAAATGAGAAATTATCATTTTAAAAAGGGTCAAAACTGGGAATTACCTTTTCAACATGTTAGAAACTCCAAGTTTATTGCATGTACGCCATTTGCGACAGATGAAACACGACAAACTATTTTGTAACGGTAGCGTAAGATAAAATAAAAACCTGTACGGCGTCAGAGCGTTAGAATTTAAATCCAAAATTTAATTTAATTTTTATAGTTTGACGCCGTTCATGTTGTTGCTCCGTTTTTATTTTGTTTTAAGCTGCAATTGCGTGAAACTCTTGTATTGCTAAAATGTAAAACGGTATTATTATTTTATTTGAAATATTTTGATCCCGCTCAATATTTTGCTACCTCATAAAGGTTGAGACAGCTGAAAGATTTGCTTCAAAAGATGCGGAATGGAGTACATTTTTCTATTTTTTTCTGAGCTGAGCCTTAATTTTTTAATGCTTATATCTTAGCTACCTGTGTCTACGAACTGCAGTCGTGTTTTCATTCATATAAGTTGGAAAATGCTAATAAATTAAGTATACTTAAGTCCCTAATTAATTGCATCATATCTCCCTTTAGGTTCTTTGGAATTGCGACGGGCAGGCCGCTATGTATTTCCATGTTCAAAAGGTGTAATTTGGACTGGAAATACTTTAGAAATGAAGGGCTGAGAGAGAGAGAGAGAGAGAGAGAGAGAGAGAGAGAGAGAGAGAAGCTAATTACTTTAAAGAATGATTGGAAGGAAAGCTCCAAAAAACACACTAGCAAACTTACATAGAGTTATACGGCTACACAATCTAGTCCACAACCATCGCCAAAGTCAAGATTTGTACCAAAACTAAAACCAAAAGAGAGGCTGGCAAATATTACCAAATGAAAAATGTTCTATTTACATGTTTTTGAAAAGGTCCAAAAAGGCGTATTTACATGTTTTTGAAAAGTGCAAAGTATACTATTTACATATTTTTTGAAAAAATCAACTAATTTTTTATAACTTCACTTTTACAGTGAACCTTGTTTTTTTGTAATACACAATTTTATTTTTTTAAATTATTTTGTAAATGGAAAAAACTGTGTGACCTAATTATTACAAAAAATGTGGTGGAATTTTAATGAAATTTTGATTTTGATTTTAGTTTTGATGTAATATTTGCAATGGCCCTTATAGAGGTAGATAGGTTCTTTGGATTTTGGTACCTTTGAAAATTGTACGTATAGCTATATAGCTATACTGGTCGGTATATAGCTATACTGCTATATAGAGGGAAGTCCATATAAGGACGTATTCGCACTCATAATTATATTGCAGAGAGGAAAGCACAGGTAGATTGAAGATTTATGAGTCGCAATGGCTGTCTATCTGTTCAGTGAGAAGCGTTCGGGTCCAAAGTCTGCCACCACACTTTTGCACACTCTACATACACACTAAGAAGCAAAATGAGGTATTTTCTCCTAAAAAAAACAAATGTAAAACCTTATTTAAGCACCGTTTCGAAAGCATGTAAATAGAAGGTTTGCACTTTTTCGAAGCGTGTAAAGTTGACAGTTTGCACATTTCAAAAACGTGTTAATATGACAATTTGGACCTTTCGGTAAACACTTAAACCGAGCATTTTGCACTTTTTGCAAACACGTAAATACAGCATCTTGCACTTTTTGAAAACATGTAAATACAGCATCTTGCACTTTTTGAAAAGGTGATTGTAGATTAATTTGAACCTTTTTGAAATAATGTAAATAAAGCATTTTACACCTTTGAAAAAACTTCTAAAAAGAACGTTTTGCTCCTTTTCAAAGCGTGTAAATAGGATGTTTTGCCCTATTTCAAAGCATGTAAAATGGATATCATGCACCTTTTCAAAAATGGGTTAATATGGGAATTTGCACCTTTTTAAACACAGTTAAATAGAGCATTTTGCACCTTTTTACAAACGTGACAGTTATATATCTTGCAACTTTTCAAAATCATGTAAATACAGCATTTTAAACTTTTGTAAAAACGTCTAAATAGAACATTTGCCCCTTTTCTAAAGCATGTTGATAGGGCTTTTTGCATCCTTTCAAAACTATCCAAATATAACATTTTTACACAGTAAAAGTACTAATTTGTGTTTAAGGTTTAAAAAGCCACTTTTTAAAGGAACGTTACGTCTACAATTTTTGAAATACAATATTGTAAATTTGGCAAAATAACTTTAATTTACAGCAGCAAAAACTTGTACACATTTTTTCGACTATCAAATCGCCAAAATCGTAATTAATTAACAAAAATAAAGTTCAATTTTTGTAAGCCACGAAGTTTAAGAAAATTGCACAATTTCTGAAGATCCACGCCGCTCAAAATATTTTGATGTTTTTTGCTGAAATGTAACCAACATGTCCATTACGAATAAGGGAAAGCATTGTGCCGTATTGCAAAAGCATGTAAATAGAAGGTTTTGCTCCTTTTCAAAAGCATTTGTGTAAAATGTGCTATTTGTACCTTCTCAAAAAACATTTATGGTAGATTTACGATTTACGCTTTAGAACTTACGCTTTGCATTTTAAAAATTATGTAAATAGCACATTTTGCACCTTTGAAGTGTGTAGGTAAACTGCAGGTACGGAGGAACAGGAAAATGAAATAGAGCTATTTGCACCGTTTGGCCGTGGCTTTGGAATAAGGCTTGATTAGACATTAACTGAAGAGTATCTGTATTTCTACTCTTAAGTGCCTCCTCTGTTCTCCGTAGCAGCGCACAGAATAAAGGAAATACGGAAAGAAAAGATGGCTAATAAACTTCCCAGCCTCAAAACTAACCACTCAATTCTACCAAAGACTTAATTATACAACGACGCAAAGCCCGGCACATCGCTTCTCGGGCTGCAAAATGCCCAAAATAACCCTAATACACTTTTTAGAAAACTCCAAAATCTCCAAACATCCTGTCACTCTTTTCAAAAATGTACAAAACATAATTTTAGCCTTTTCTAAACTGCAAAACTTGATATTTTACTTCTTAACCTTTCCGAAGCGGTTAAATATCTCGTTTTACTACTTTTTGAAAATGGTCATTTCTTGTTTTACTACTTTTTGAAAATGGTAATTTCTAGTTTTAACCTTTTTTAAAATGGTAATTTCTAGTTTTACTACTTTTTGAAAATGGTAATTTCTAGTTTTAACCTTTTTAAAAATGGTAATTTCTAGTTTTACTACTTTTTGAAAACCGTAATTTCTAGTGTTAACATTTTTGAAAAATGTAATTTCTAGTTTTACTACTTTTTTAAAATGGTAATTTCTATTTAAAAATATTTGAAAATGTTGATTTTTAGTTCTGACATTTCTGAAAGTGTTAGATACTGTAGTTTTAAATGTTTTGGAGATGTCATTTTCTGGTTTTGATCCTTTTGAAAACGTTAATTTTTAAAATTCTTTTCATGGTTTCCCAGTTACGAATAGGTTACAAAAGTGCTAAGTGCCTACATACAAAAAATACGCAGCTTAGCGCTTAAACCACTTTGCAGTTACAGTAGCGATCTAATTATTTATGTATATTGCTACTGCAAACTTAATTTTATCTTTAAAAGCCCTATAAGGCACTATAGAGCATAGCGTTACCTATAGCAGCCACTATAGTGCACTATAGCACTGCAATGTAGCAGCTGAACAAATATAGAATGGCGTGTGTGCCTTTAAGCTCCCATCGTCTTTGTCTTTCCTCTTATTTTCTTAATTTCGTCGCTCTTTCCTTCGTCTCCCTGTCACTTTTCTCTCCTTCTCCATTTTTTACATTTTTTACATTTTTTCTTACATTTTTTGTGTGCATTTCCCACATTTTCCACCACAAATAATGACGGAAGGAAGTAGCAGGCAGTGTTACCATCGCCTTCCGCGATTAAAAAACATTCTCCCCCCTTCACAAGTATGGATCCTGTTTTTCACAAAAGCGACAAACAAATTACCTTCCAACGTCAACAACAACGCCGAGGAATGTGTTTTTTTTAGCAAAAAACGAGGGAAAGGAGCCGTCAAATAAAGCAAAGGTGACTCAGGTGAAAAATACGGAGGGTATTTTAACACGAACATTGTATGCAATGTTTTACAAATGTTTACTAAATACACACAAAAATAAATGTTACAGTTCCACGCCTGGTAAACCATTTGTTTTCTTTTTAAAAATATTACTATACAGGTGCACCAAAGAAATGGTATGGTGAAGTACGCAGAACTTTAGAATTTTAGAAATTGGTTTTTTGCGTTAGTTTTAACTGCGAAACTTTGGAGCGAAATGCTTTAAAAGTGTTTATTCCACAAATTAACAAATTTTAAAACAGCCAAAACTAAAAATTTGCGTTTTCAAAAACATTCAAAAATACTGAGCAACACTTTATGAACGCTCAAAACGACAAAAACACATTTTGAAAAACATGCACAACTACTAAACAACACTTTCAAAAAGGTCAAAACAAGGAACTAGCGTTTTCAAAAACACCCAAAACTACTAAACAACGCTTTCAAAATGGTCAAAACAAGAAAATAACATTTTAAAATACATCCAAAACTACTGAACAACGCTTTCAAAATGGTCAAAACAAGAAAATGACATTTTAAAATACATCCAAAACTACTGAACAACGCTTTCAAAATGGTCAAAACAAGAAAATGACATTTTAAAATACATCCAAAACTACTAAATAACGCTTTCGAAAAGGTCAAAACAAGAAATTACTGTTTTCAAAAACACCAAAACTACTAAACACTCTTTCCAAAAAAGGTCAAAACAAGAAATTACCGTTTTCAAAAATACCCAAAACTACTAAACACCCTTTTCAAAAAGGTCAAAACAAGCAATTACCGTTTTCAAAAACCCCCAAAACTCCCAAACAACACTTTCAAGAATGCAAAACAAAAAAATTAGCTTTTTAGAAAATACCCAAAAACAAGAAATAACCATTACAAAAACTATGCAAAACTAGTATCTGACATTTTAAAAAGGCCAAAACAAGAAATTAACACTTTCAGAAAGGTCAAAACAGATCATCGCTATTTTCGAAACCAAGGCCAGCTCAAGGTACCTTTACTGATTGCAACCTCGTTAGAAGGGTAAGCTGTATCCCAGAAATAAATTAAACGGCGTTATGGCTCAATTTTATAATTCATGATTTAGACGCCAAAAGACTTCCAAGACATTCTTTCAAAACTCCATTAAAATAGTTGAAGGGCAAAAATTGCAAAAATTGCAAAAATCGTAAAAATGCTAAAAATGCTAAAAATGCTAAAAATACTAAAAATACTAAAAATACTAAAAATACTAAAAATACTAAAAATGGCAAAAAAAAAGGTAAATTTATGCTCAGTTGGGCAGAAAGAAGTGTCCCATGTGGGCCCATTATTTATCTGTCCAGGGAAAATTCTCTTTTGGGTGGCAGTAAGTAGATGTAGAGGCCTTCTGTGTAATCCGTTACCGTAATCCGTAATCCGTAATCCGTAATTCAAAAGTACACGGGGGCCCCCATGCTGGGCTACAAAAGACAGGAGAGTTAAAATCCTGTCTGGGCAGTAAAAGAGATGAGAGAGAGAGAGAGAGGCTAAAATCAATAAGAGATGAATAAATGATGATGGGAAGGAAATGAAGAACGTCGTCTGAATAACAAGTTGAACATTTTAACTTTTCAACTCAACTTTCCACTTTTTACCTTTCCGAGCATCCCGTAACAACACTTGCATCTCTGGCTATATACCTATCGCTATATACTATATAGCTACACATATATCCATGTTTTGCTATATACATACCTATAGTTGACATGTATATCTGTCCCCTAGCAGCCTGTCCTTGTTCTCTTCTTGGGCTCAAAAACTAAACAATGCTCAACGAAGCCTAACATTTTAAATAAGCAAGAAGGACGAACATATACATGACAAGAGAACATAAACGACAGTTTTATTGCCCCTCTCCATGGACTCTAATTTAAGCCATGTTTATGCAACAAGCACTGTAAATGCAAAAGGGCAGAACTCTAATAAATCCCACTTTTTAAAATAAAAAATTCACTCCTTTAAAAAGTTTTTTTTTTAAGTTTGAAGCCATTGAAACTTCTTTAAAGGATTTTCGAAAAATTGTGTGCCCTTTCTTTGGGAGAAAAATCGGTCGGGAAAATTGCTGGAGTTGACCTTTTCTGAAAGTAGCAAGCCAATGGGCAGATTGCTCTAAAAAGTATCTGTTCGACAAATCGACACTCTCAAAAAGGTCAAAACTGGAAATTACCACGTTCAAAAAGACATAAAACGAGGGATGAGCACTTTGCAAAGGGTAAAAAGTGGAGATTAGCATTTTTAGAAAGATGTAGAACGGACAACAGGCACTTTTAAAAAGGTCAAAACAAGAATCTCAGCTTTTCAAAAAGACGTAAAACTGATAATAAGCATTTTAAAAAAGGTAAAAACAAGAAACTCTGGTTTTCAAAAAGACGTAAAACCGATAATAAGCACTTTGAAAAAGGGTAAAACAAGAAATTCGAGTTTTCATAAAGATGTAAAACCGATAATAAGCACTTTGGAAAAGGTCAAAACAAGAAACTTAGGTTTTCAAAAAGACGCAAAACCGATAATAAGCATTTTGAAAAAGGTCGAAACAAGAAACTGTAGTTTTCAAAAAGACGTAAAACGGATAAAAAGCATTTTGAAAAAGCTCGAAACAAGAAACTGACGTTTTTAGAGAGACGTAAAACCGCCAATAAGAACTTTGAAAAAAGGTTAAAACAAGAAACTGACGTTTCCAAGTCGTTGTAAAAGGAACTACTAGCTCTTTAAAAAAGGCCAAAACAAGAAACCGACGTTTTCAAAAAGTTGTAGGTAAATGAATAATGATATACTTAAAAATCTTGCAAAGTTGAAATGACCGTTTTCAAAAGGTGAAAAACGAGTCAGAGTACCTTTTCAAAAATGTTTCGCAGTTTTTATTAGTTTGAAAATATATGTATTTGCATTTTGTAAATTGGGCATTATTGTAATCTTTGATTTAGCTCGTCTCTACTTTTTAAAAGTCGTAACCACGAATGGGTTTTTTTCAAAACGACATTGTTTGAAAACGATTTTGGTTAAAGTTCTGAATATTTTCTAAAATACTAATTTGTTTTTAAAGCAATCTGTTTTGAATAATAATTACAATGACAACATTTTGTAGTATTATAAACTAATTTCATTAAAAGAAGACGTTAATCTTGCTT
>JAQFZC010005182.1:0-14625 GCA_034695205.1 Dicyrtoma fusca | reverse complement strand
AACGTTTTATCCATGATGTGAAGTCATTTAAACTTCAACTGTGCTAAAATTGGTCACAATTACCTGACTTTACCCTACTTCGCTTTGACCTTGATTTTACAAAACAGGGAACAGTCAACAGCAGCAGGGAAAGACAGGTGACAGAGTTTTCGTATTAAATAAGTTACACACGCTACTGACTGTCAAGTTGACAGTGCGTGTCAAGGTGTCAAGGTCAACTTTCGTGTCAACTGCATTATTTGGCAAATGCCGATCCCAAATGTCTGTGCGATTCGTATTTGACTTTAAATTCAGTTTGAGCTCGTTAGGTACCTAGTAAGGCTTCATATTTCACGTGTGTGGAAGACGAGAAATTAGTGATAGAATATAATTTTATTTTAATTATATTTATAGTTTGTATTGTTGAAATAATTCCTTATCAATAGAAAATCGACGATTTAAGTGTCTTTCGATTGTGGATAGGTACGTGTGTGTGATTAAAAATGAATAATTTATTATGATTCTAATGTATCATCTTTCTTCTTGCAGACATCAATAATTTCTGACACGAAGGATAAGCTTCCTGGTAAAAATCCAGCAGTATCAAATCGGAGTAGTGACTGTCACAGAATCGTGGAAACTACGCGTTATTTGGTACTGTTACTTGGTGCTTCTCAGTTCTCACGTTTTTGTACGAGTGCGAGTGGCCACCGTCATCAGGAAGAAGGTACAATTTTAGTAAGTTTTAGTTTTAGCGTTTAGGTAGGTATGTTTGGAAATGTTGGTGATCCTAAGCCACGGGTTTTTATTCATGGGGTTTGTAAGTCATTAGCTATCATTATAACTGAGTGATAGCGGATTATTACCCGAGCTCAACATTTTTATAATTAAGCAAATAAAATCAAAATGCATATGCCAATGATACTGTTCAACACAATGCAATGCATTGTTGATTCATGGTGGATATGGGTACATGTAATTAATTTAGAGACAAACTAACCATTACATTTGGCTTTGTGTTGTGTATTTGTAGGTATTTGACTCTGGGGATCGTACGTCCTGAAGATGGGCAGATTATCATGGAAGCGTAGCAATACTGACAATAAGTCAGCTGTTACTAGTGAAACGTCTACGTCCAGGTTGTCAACTTCCGAACGTGACTCAGCATATGCAAAGAAGATTAAAATTGATCCAGATATGATGATTCCAGCTGAAAGTAAAAGCTTTGAAACGCACTTAAAGAAGGAGCAAGATGTTGACGGACTTGCAGATGACGATAAAAATTCGGATCAGCATGCACTCCAAAGTCCGCGTGGAACTTATGATGTCGAAACGGATCCTGCTGTGCTGGCCAGACGGGCAAAGCAGATCGATTATGGAAAAACTACGAAAGAATATTCGAACTATACCAAAGCTATTCCTAGGTTAGTTCAGTCAGTATTTCCTAAACTTTAATGATCGCAAAGACTGGAAAGATTCATATTGCTTACTAGTCAGATAATGTTTGATTTGCTATTTATATGTACTATGTACACACCGCACCGTATTTTATTTTTACAACAGACGTGGTATTTGATGCTATTGACGAAGTTTCTAATTATTAGTTTATTATTATAGTTATTAATTATTCTATTAGACTATCGCACTTAAGCTTGCCCTATATTAGTTACGTGAAGATGACCTTTTTTTAAACTTTGTAGAGAAGACAGAGCATCCTTTCACCCAAAGACACCCAACTCAAAACGAAAATACAGTCGTCGGGCTTGGGATGGACTTATTAAGCAGTGGCGTTTGAACCTTCACCTCTGGAGTGACAATCCAAATGCAGAATTAGATTTTAGTCAAAATGGCAAGATTCGAATGCGTAACGACTCGACGAGCTCAGCAGCTACCACGACATCGAACACAACTAACAATACCGAATCCGAAAAAGAGCTCCCAGCTTCTCCTGGCTCACCCTCCCCGAGTATAAAAGAGGAGACAAACAAATCGGACATTTTCTCAGAGTCATGGTCGAAACAGATGGACGATGATGAGGAGGATGGGAACGAAGGCAGATAGGACAGAGATGACTAAGCTGTAGTTGTGGTTGCTTCGCGTGACTCGTAATGATAATGCGATTTTGATTAACAGAAGTTCAAGAAGTTGTTCTAACAGTTTTTTATCTTGTTCCCTCGTCTTCCTCAAAAATACATATCACATTTTATAGTACTGCACGGGAGGACGTAATCATTTTTCCATTATAAATATAACATTTCTCAGAAACTGAATTTTCACGAAGTATACCAAAATTTTAGAAATAATAGTTACCGCGCTGTACTATTTACTGTATATTTTAATCCCTGCAGTCCTTGGCATTCATTTGACTAGAATGACCAGTTTTAGAGGTCTTCTTGAGTGTCTAAATACAAGAAAATTGTTACTTTTATTTATTACTACTTTACACTTTAGTATACATTACATAAAAAACGATTCATCCAATGTAGGTACAGCGCAGAACGGAAGAATTATTACTTGTTTTTCTAAGTTTACGGATAGACAATTAATGATATGCTTTTCTCTTTTACTCTAATTTCTACTAGATCCTTGCATTATTGCTTTTACAAATTTTATAATTTGAATTATCTTATAACTTATAACAGTGCAGCCATCGTTTTGCAGTGCTCACGCTGCGCGCTGGCTTTATTGACCGTGTTATTTCCCTAATTTTATAAAATTACTAATAATGCTAGCAAATACTTGAAATTACCTTTGAGCATTCAAATTAATAGATCCCCTACCTTTACCCTGATTTATTACCATAGCGTACATTGAATGTAAAGTAGGTACCTATGTACATAAATTAATTACTTGGAAAATAAAGGGGAAGGGAGGGAAGTTTTGTTCGGTACTTTGTTTCTGTATGGTGAATTTTTGTTATTGATTAGATAGAATAGTACTATATATCTTACAATAAATTAATGACTATTAATACCATTTAAATAATATCGAAAATAATATGTGATTTATAATGGGAGTGGAGTGTGGAAATGGTACATTATTTTGTTTTGTTCTTTTTTTTGTTAATGAAAATATTTTTAGAGATTTATCAGGTGCCCATCAAGGGGCATCTTATTAGACAGGCACTGCACTGTGAGGACATTGTTTCTAATAGGTTCATATTATTATACTTACTGTAATTTAGACTATCTGTTACCTAAATTGTTGATTGTAATTTGTAATCATTTAAGTTAGTTTCCACTATCACTTATAAATGCTGTAATATCAACCAAAAAAACACTGACATTAGAAAACATAATTCGCAGAAGAAAACAAAATACAAATAGTTACTTACTTGATACTTATTTATACTTACTTACAAAGCAGTTTTGTAATAATTCATATTAAGTTTGAAATGGTGACTGATTATGGGTGAATCAGAGAAATGGCACTTTTACCAAGGCATGAGCGTATTGACACTGACAAATGTAAGAATTTAATATAATAATATAATCTACATACATCTAGTGTTTTCTTAAGTAAATCCTTGGCAAGTTTGAAATAAACATTTAGAATAATCAGCATTTTACTTTTTTTTACATAATTTTATACGATTTTTTGTGTAAGATGTAGGATGTAAGTACATAGTTGCCATGGCCATGTAAATATTCATTTTTCACTTGTGCCTGCGTTCATTTCCTGTAAGTTTGTAATGTACTTAAGTAATTGTTTATGTCCCAAATAACTAACTACTTAACTTGCTTTACTTAAATTGTAAGTTGAAAGGTCCTTAACTTGAGTTTGAAGTTTGAGTTTACTTTCCGTCTCTAATACTACCCACCTAATAATTATTTAGAAAAGTTTTAGATTTGGGGCAAGGTGGTCCATCGTTGGCCAAAGTTGTAGTTGCTGCTGCCTATGGTGGGCTACACACATTTTCTCATACGATTCTTCCAATAGCCCGTAGTTCAATTTCAAAGACGGGCTACATGGTAACAGTGCACTTATTGGTTCCCCCACAGTTATTTCTTGTATGAAGTGTACTCTCTTACTCTTTATAGTATATATATGCATGGGGTCAGTATATAGAAACCTAACTATACCCACGAGGGAAGAAGATTGAACGTAGGACGTTGGGGCCTGGCAAATGTGCGGTCAGCAAATAGCCTTTTTAAAATGTGTAAATGCTGACCGCTATGGTCTGCATTTGCGCTGCGCACTTTTTTAAAACGTTAATATTATCTTTTGCATTCTCTGAAAACGCATTTCGACGGGCAGATTCATAATTATTTGCTCTCATGTCATAACCCTGGATCAACTTCCGTCATTTAAGTACGGTGCGATACCGTGTTTGGCACTTTCTGAAAACGTTATTATGAAGTTTTGAGCTTTTTGAAAACGAAATACTGTCATGTTTACGAATTTTTAAAAAACGTTTTGCATTTCTTTAAAAACGTAAACAATACATTGTTTTTGCACCTTTTAAAAATGCTCTAATATCAAGGTTTTGCACTTTTTGAAAATGTTAGCTCGCTGTTTGGCACTCTTTGATAAATGTTAGTATGCAGTGCAGAGCTTTTGACAAAGGAAATGATATAATGTGTTTGCTCCTTTTGAAAATATTAATATGAAGTTTTTCACTTTTTGAAAAAGCTATAATGCCATATCATGTTTTTGCACTTTTTGAAAATGTTACAAATCATGTTTTTGCACTTTTTGCAAATGCCATAAAATCATGTTTGTGCACTTTTTGAAAATGTTATAAAATCATATTTTTGAACTTTTTGAAAATGCTATAATTTCGTGTTTTTTCAATTTTTGAAAATGTTGCTATGCAGTTTTTTACCGTTTGAAAACACAAGAGTGTATTTATTGTTTTGATATGTTCTGAAAACTCTAAAATATGGAGTTTGAAGTGTAAGTACACAAGTGAAAAAAAAAACATGAGATTACAAGTTTTTCCCACAATTCACAACCCAAACCTCCTTCCTTTAATTAGTAATATTTGCAAAGCTCCCCCAGGCAAGTGAAATGTACACCTTCTTCATGGCATTAGACGCTGTTCATAAATGACGATTGGACTTTCCAAAAATTTTGATTCCCCTCTCCCAAAGTCCCATTTTTTAATATTAATAATATAATAATTAATTATAAATCATAAATAAAAAGGTTCCTTCTAACGTTCAATTTAGTCTAAGACCATATTAACAGGATTTTTAAAAATCACTGGTTCAAAAGAAGGCTCTAAGCCAAAAGACAGCCAAAGCTGTTTGAGACGTAACTACTGGACTGCCACTCAGAGTCGCTTTCGATGTTCTTTTTTCCTCTTTAACTACAAAACTGTGGGATACTGCGATGAGCGGATGATGGTGGAGCCTCTCAATTCATTGTGCAACTCCTCACAGCTGACATCTGATTGTTTGTAAGTGATTATCATTATCATATTAAAAAAAATATATATCCTCAATTAAAGAGTTTTTATTTTAACTTAATCACGTCTCACAAGTTAATAGAGTGGAAGCCTTTCATTGATTCAGTACGAATTTTTCTAAACTTTGGATGCTCAAATTTCTTACACGAATTTATTCTTTTTTTCTTTAAGAATACGCCTTTGTTTATTGGCAGGATTCATCAACTTTTAGAAGTACTCTGACTCTGACTCTTTCAAGGAAGAAGGTGATTGAAACACTGACTGAAAGTGGGAAAAAAAATCAATAATTATCTACCATCATTATTTTTTTTTGTAGGACATCCTTCGTCACATCATCGCAAAACCACCAGACACCAGAAAAAGAATCACAACTTTAAGGAAGGAAGTAAGTACAGTACTTTGATTTTATGTTGCATCATCATTCATTCATCATAATCATATTTACACAATTCATAATATTCAACGTTTTTTAATCTTGGTCGAATTTTATCAGTTTTTGTTATCCATTAATCGATAGTTAACACTCAGCATAATACCAGTTGCCAGTTGCCAGTGCATCTGCATAGTGCATGATTGATGATGGGGGCTCAACTTAAAATACTATAGACAATAAATCATAAGTTTGAAAGTCTGGAACAAATGACGAGGAAGGATTGAATTATCGAATCTTAAAGAAATAGGTAGTGACATTGTATAACTTCAAGTTGTAATAGGTTTAGACTTGAATTTCTATTACTAATGAGGAGCGCATGCTACGTTAAATGCTGTTTCTTGACCATTTGTATAAATTCTAAACTGTCTTCAAGTTGAAAGTGTAAAACACTTGAATCTTAAATGGCGTATTGCGTAAGAATGTACAATGTTCAGTGGATGTTGTTGATTCTGATTGTAATATGATCTTTATAATTAGATGATAGAGATGGATAGAATGTGATAGATATGTAGATGTGTCCCTTTGGTTGGGTACTGCTACAACTTAAAATTTTTTTTAAATAGTGTCATCTTGTCATCTACTTACGTATCAGCTCTATGAACCTACAAATTATAGCTTTGCTACTGTTTTTTTCAGATACGAATTGATCTGCTGCTGCTGCGGGTTTCAAATCTCTGCTTTTTATTTTGAGGGTGGAGTGGTATTTTGAAGATTGTGATTTTGAGCTAAAAGAAGAGCTGGTTCAACGGTTCCGGTTGCGGGTGTGAGCTCCAAATTTGTGAAAAAGAAGGAATTAAGGAATAGGAACTATTTGTTGCTTAAATACATCTCTTTGAAGTCTTGTTTGTTGTTTGTGGGAACTGTCAGCCCTAGGAATTTAACCCCGACCTTTGTACTTCTGACTTAACTACTGAACCTAACAAACTATCATTGGCGGCTCTCGTGTACGGTGCACTTGATTCGAAAGTACAGGTACGTGTATGTGGTTTACTGCCTTTCACTGGTTTTTTGGATAAAAGTATTTGAACAATATTTTGGTTTTAATGATTAGTTAGATGTTTGGAATGTACTTGTTGTGTAAGTAAATTGTCAGTCTTTAACTTTAAAACAGTGTATTGTAAATAGTGTAAATACATATAGTAGTGGGCTCGATGACCAGTGTAGGCATTATCCAGCTTACGTTTATAGTACACTTCATAGTATAGCGGATCTGATCGACTGAATTGGATCGATCAGCTAGTCGTGAGTATTGGAGTACCTGATTATTTTAGGTCACGACTGCTTTTATTAAGCAACTTCCCGTCATATTTTCTAGACATCGATACGTTCTTCCAATTTACTTAAACCTGCTGATTACTACATTTATTATCCGGTGCTAACAACTTAATTCGCTTATCGCCCTCGCACAACAGAATTGAAAGCTCCAGTGTGGAATAAGATGGTACGCTGGATACGTATCGACATCACTGAATGCGTCATAGATGATAAAGGGAAGAATTAGAAAAAAGTAGGTAGGTACCTTAAGTCAAAAACCTCAAAACATTACAGTATTCGTTATGTAAGTACTTACGTATGAGTACAATTAGGGGCCATCCTTAAATTACGTTTCAGATTTCGTCAAAAAACACACCCCCTCCCCCCTGTCACCATAGGGCTTTAACATACAAATTATTAAATTTAGGACCCCCCCCCTCCGTCACTTTGAAACGTAATTTAAGGACGGCCCCTTAGGGACCTACGTATATCTCATTTAATGGTGTTATTTTACTGATTTTGCACTCTAACTGAATTTCCAAATGCCACACGTTGCAAATGAACTGATTTTTAGTGCTCATTCTAGTAGGAATGGAATCAGTGCAGTGACGGAATTACAACAGTAAATTATTGTAATTGTCATCACTAAGCAATTGCACGTCACTGAATACATTGCGCTTCGTGCACTGCGTACAACGTGGGAACTTCATGGTTTCCCTTTTTCTTCTTTGACGGGTATTATATTCCGCATTCACGTATTCTTTTGTTTTTGACAGAGAAGTAGCGTCATTTGACACACATATTTAATACTTTAGTGACTCATTTTAACAAAACATAATAACAAACGAACTATTGTTTACAAAAGTCTTGTGCGTATACTGAGACCATTGCTTAAGCTATCCTCGTTGGACAGTTTGGACAGTGGTGACTTTGTTTTGTTAGTAAAGTTTGTCTTTCTTTATCTATAAGCGTGAATTAACTCTGTTTGCTGGTCTAATCAAAAGTTGATGACGTCAGGATCTACTAAAGAATGAGATTACAGGGTTGGGGTAGTTCCTAGAAGCATTGCTCTGGTGCGAAGTCAGTGCAAGGTTGAGTATTCCTTAATAATTTATAAAAATCAATGGAATGTTGTAACTATTCTATTACTGCACGACTGCACGTATTATGTGAAAGCTGTTTCAAATTTTTTAACAGTTTTTGTAAGGCTATTATAAACGAAAACTGCTTCAAACGTGTTACTTTAAATTCTGATGACATAAAGAGCTCGCTTCGTTGGCGTTGTTGTTGTGGCATTGCAGGTATTATGTAAATTGTCTACATCCAAACTCAAACTGCACTCTTCTTGTTGGGTACATGTGTATGTGTAAACATGGTTTCAAATGACAGATGTTCTTGGGTATTACAGTTATCAGTTTAATAAGGCTTATGCAGTCTTAAATACTTGTCATATAAAATTAGTTTGATGACGTTTTGTAAGCACACCGTTCCTATTGACATGTTCATCAATAATATTTTGTTGTGTGGCTTTGTAGGTATTTATTCCAGACTACTCGGAGCATCAGAGGCACTGCAGCTACATCAATCGAAGGTCATCTTCGGGCTCGCATTGATTTGTAAGGGAGTTGCCCGCATCATTTTTTCCCTGTAGTGGTTCCTGACAAGCTGAATGTAACGACTCGGTAGCGGTGATATTTGTTTTTGGTAATTTTTCTCCGAGTATCCTCTTGCTGCATCAAAATTCAGCGATTACAATTGGGTCCGTCCATAATTTTTTTAAGGTTTGTGTTTTATCCACAATGTGGTCGTTTTTTTCTTCTGTTTGCTTCGAATTACGGCATCCATAAGTTTTTCCATTCCTTCAATTACTAATTATAGGTGAGATCAGTCTGGCCTCCATAGGGAGGGGAGAAGGGAGGGCTCCGCCCCCCGACGACTCGCCCCCCAAGAAGAAACCTAGGGTCAGCAGCACGATGCAGACTCAGCAGGTATTTTGTTCGCGATTTTTGCGTACTGAAATTCACTGTTCATGGATTATGGCTGGATGCTATAATGCTTATAGCTAACGAGTTTGTGGTTTATGATTTCAGGCAACGAATGGTACGGAAACTGATGACTCGCCAGTTAAGAGTAATGGGGTTAGTAATGGAGTTCACGTAGACGATGAGCTGACTGTGTCCCCTATACCTGCTATAGCTGGAAAAAAATCGAATGAAGACATTGTCCGAATTATAGGACAGCATTTAATAACTATGGGACTTCAGTAAGTAACTTGAATCCTTTTACGGTTTTACGCAACCATGTTATGTTACATTTTTAAACAACTAGCGTTTATGTAATATTCAATAAAACAGGAAAAGTGCTGAAGCGCTAATGGACGAATCAGGGTGCAGAATGGATCATCCGGTAGCAGCTAAATTTCGAAGTCATGTGATGAATGGTGACTGGGTGAAAGCGCATGCTGACCTTCAGGAACTCAAGGATCTTTTGGAAAATCCTGAGTCTTTACTGGTAATCATTGTTATACGTGGCGTTGCTTTTTCAAAATTCTGTCGAGTCCAGGATAAATTTGTGTGTACGCTGGCTAATTAATCTTTTAGGAAATGCAATTTTTGCTCCTCGAGCAAAAATATTTGGAGCAGTTGGAAGATGGGAAAGTGATAGATGCGTTGTCAACTCTACGTTATGAGTTGACTCCGCTAAATCATAAAACGAGTCGTGTCCATCAATTGTCCGCTTACATAATGTGTGCAACTCCAGAAGAGGTTCGTGAGCAAGCACATTGGGCAGGGAAGGATAGCCGGGTTCAGCTGATGGAGCAACTTCAACAGTTTTTACCTCCCTCTATAATGTTGCCACCTCGTCGATTAGAAGCTCTTTTACGACAATCCATTGAGTGGCAAACAGAGCGTTGTCCTTATCATAATAGTAAATGGCAGGAAGATGTATCCCTCGTCGTGGATCATGTGTGTACGAAAGATTTGTTCCCATCCACTACTTTACAAATTCTCAATGACCACTCAGACGAAGTATGGTTCTGTCGCTTCTCACCGGATGGAACTAAATTAGCTACTGGGTCCAAGGATCAATCAGTGATTCTTTGGGATGTACATCCTGTAAGTCGGTTTTTATCCGTTGTCGATTCGGGGTTTTAATAATTTATAGTACCTACGCTTATACCAGTTTTATTTTACTTATTTATTACTTTGGTTCGTGCCCTCACTGAATTACTTGTTTCTGTGGATACAGAAAGAACTGAAATTATCTCATCGAAAAACTCTGGATGGCCATCAGTACGGGTGTTCATATCTCAGTTGGAGCCCTGACTCAACTTATTTGTTGGCTTGTGGCCCCGAAGATGCGACTGAGCTTATTATATGGAATGCCATTACAGGTGAACTTCACAATAGGGCTGCTCCTCAAGGGGAAGACTCACTTACTTCAGCTGCTTGGCATCCTGATTCACGAACGTTTGTCACCGGTGGTACTCGCGGCCAATTTTATCTCATGGTAATATTTTGTTCAGTTCTCAAACTCTAATTGAGAAAATATTTTCAGCGTCTTTAAATCTTGGTATGGAGCATAGCAGAAATGTATAGCAGCTATGATAATGTACTCTACTATCATTAATGGTATAGTATGTAGCAGTATGATTTTGTTGTAGGGTACCAATGAAAGGTTGTCGAGAAACAATTGAATGAAATCTCTTAACAAATGCAATTTTGGTATTTCACTGAAGGTAAAGTTAATACAAAATGCGTTAACACGTTTACTTGTAAATTCCAGTTTAGTTATGCATGCATTTTGATCTTTTTAGCAGCAAGAAAAACATACGCAGTACCTGTCTGTATCTATATGTTACTGTTGAACATAATATGAACAGTTGTCTGGAGTAACTGAGACTGAGTTCAACAACCTTCTTACTGAATTTAGGAACTCCAAGCGTTTTATTGCCAATTAAACCTCTGCCATAGCATTTCGTGACTAAAGTGAAATCCAGTCTTAGAAATGTAGGGTTCATACATTTGTGTTCAGTTTTTATAGACTTCTTTTCTGCCCATGGAAAATAGAAACTCGAATCACGTCTGTGTGCACCTTTTATTGTTCCGTTTTATATGCTATAGATGCTCATACCAGTTTATTTTGGATTTTAGGACCTCGAGGGGAATGTTTTGGATCAGGTGGAAGGGGTTCGTGTTCAGTGTCTGGCGTTCAGGGGTGATAAAAAAACAGTTCTAGCTGCCGATACTCATAACAGAATCCGAAGCTACGTTTTTGAACAAGTCAACCACGACCATAATTTGTAAATTTTTACTGGTTTACTCTTACTCACCATTACACTTACGCTACTAAACGTCGGGGTTTCAGAAAGGTTTACAAATTGTATATTATGAAATATTAAGGTTGAAGGAGGAAAACTCAATAATGAGTTTCACTGTGGATGCTACGGATCGATTGGCGCTGGTAAATGTGGCCACTCAAGGAGTTCACTTATGGGATTTAGAAGACCGTTGCCTTGTACGTAAATTTCAAGGAGTTACGCAAGGCTTCTACACCATACATTCGTGTTTTGGGGGTCTCAATCAAAATTTCATCGCATCTGGTTCTGAAGGTAACTGTTTATTAAAATAAAATTAAGAAAACACTCATTCTTCATTTCATTATTGTCATTATGTTTGGATGTATCTATTATCTTATTCACCCTAAACTGTAGACAACAAAGTGTACATTTGGCACATACGAAAAGAACGTCCAATCGCAACTTTGGTGGGTCATTCAAGAACTGTGAATTGTGTGACGTGGAACCCAGTCCGACCAGAAATGCTCGTATCCGTTTCTGATGATGGAACTATTCGCCTTTGGGGACCTACACCTGAAGCCAATGCGGGAATTAATCCAAAATAACAGTCGTTACATCCTAATTTGTAAATCTTTGCTTCCCACAATTAATTTATTAGTGTGTATTACTGGACGTAGGTAGAGTGCGCTAAAATGAAATGATCTTTTTTACTTTGATCTACTCACAGTCGCTAAACCGGGTACTACCGGAGATGAATATAAACATTAAACACAAAACTAATCGTACAAGGATTATGACATGTATGTTAGTGTTTTGATCGATCCCTCATCATTTGAGGTGCTTACTGAAAAATGTACAGTCTTGTGTGACACCTTGCGAAAATAATCATCCCAACAGCCTCAAAAATAAATCGCAGTAAGAAGTGTGAAAATTGTAATTAAACTGTCGTATGAAATATAAAACGCAATGCTAGGGTTGCTTTGCACGGGGAATTAACTACATTTTGTATAGACTTAGACACTTACACTGTACATACCAAGTTTACGTCCTCGATAATAGGCATCACAACAACTTTGTAATTCTAACAATATTTGATTTGGAAGGAGATAGACAATTAAAATCAAGTGTAAATGTATACTGTAGGCTTACTGTAATATTTTTGAATGAAGTAGATCATTGCAGTTAATTACCTATCAGAAAATGTATCTATCTTAGCCTGACGTCAGTTGTTTGTTCATTAGTACGAGTGTATTATTTTGCTTCCATTAAATTACAGCAAAGGTGAATACATTCATTTCTCATGAACTTAAATATTTCAAACATGAAATAGGTACTGGTTAATCTGGTTTTATTGTATCAACATTGTTAATTTAAGGTCAGATAAATCGTTGTAAAATGTAATGATACGGTAATTAAACATGGTTGCGACTTTTAAAAATAGTATCTACATGAGCAAACAAGCAAAACATAAAGGTAGATTTAAGTTAATGAGTGCTCGATAAGTAATTCTAATGACGATTCGTCGTCAATCTAAATTTTTCTGGAATACATAAAAATGATAACTTAAAAAAGTGATTGTGAATAACTAATAGGTAATTAAATTTATGTAAGAATTAAGTTAATAATACTTGTTAGTATAATATAATGATAGAGACCATAACAAGTAAATGAACTATTTAATTTAAAGTATTACATCATTCGCAAGAATTACAGAAGAAGATATTTTCCCTGGAGATGTTTCGGTGTCTCAAACCTTTTATTTCGGGTTTGTATTCTATTTCCAGTTCCAGTCACTCTCAGCAGGATCCCCAACCACTAGCTATATGATCTGGTCGTATCTCGTTTACGTCCTTGATTTCAAATGAAAAAGATTGTTTCCTCATTTTATTTCTTAAATGTGAACTTTTTATTAGAGCAGTCACGCCGCATGCATTACACGACACCCCTTGAAGACAAGACTTGTGAGAAATTGTACCAATATGTGTGTGTGTG
Organism: Dicyrtoma fusca; assembly: GCA_034695205.1. Taxonomy (NCBI): domain Eukaryota; kingdom Metazoa; phylum Arthropoda; class Collembola; order Symphypleona; family Dicyrtomidae; genus Dicyrtoma; species Dicyrtoma fusca. The sequence continues at coordinate 1,257 of JAQFZC010005182.1, read as the reverse complement.
TGATCTGTGTCGTTTTTGAAAGTGAAAAATGTCAACTAATGGGCTTCGAAGTCTAGCTTAGACTAAATTATTTATGAACTTACGTGATAATTGTGCACGGTTTTGAATGAAAACTTTTAACTACAAACAAAATCCAAGGAATTGAAAGTGTTTTTCTGTACGACGCGGCGGCAGTTCATTCAGCGATTCTCACGGCAGCGTTATGCACATGCTTGTGTTTATCAACTCAATTTGTAATATTGACCTAAAATTGCTTGGGGACTATTATTGTATACTTATATGTACGAGTACGTGTACTAGCTTGAGCTTGTATACCAGTGCTTTTTGGTACCGAACAGTGAGAGAGAGAGTTAATGATTTAAAACAGATGTTTCTTTGCTCGCGTGTATGAATTAATTAATGATTCCTTAATATTATAAGTTGCGTTGTGCCTCTTGGGTTAAAGTGAAGGCGTTATCATGATAACTACGATTGTATGGGAATGGAAGATATGTAACTTTCTTTACTCCTGTTAAAAATTAAGGTACTTGTTAATCAAGGTGACAGTTTTGTACATATTGTATACCTACCGATAAGGTTATGATTATGTTATATAATATAAATAGTAAATGGGAAATAAGACGAAATGCTGTCGTATAGAGTCCGAAGCGAATAAATTGTTTGCTGAAGTTACAAACATCAGGTTTACTGTCCATCCATTTCTTACTATTTTACACACGTACCATCTTACAGTGGAACATTTTTTCTCCTCTACACATTATTAATTGGCTCTCGTAAGTAAAAAATTAACCTAAGGTCCATGATCATGATCATATACAAATAACAATTAAGAAATAATGATGTGAGTAACTTTGCCTTGGTATGTATATAGTGCTGCTTGAAGGTTTAACAATGAAATGAAGTAACAATAACAATCCACCCGAATAAGCTAGGTCTTGATTTTTTTGTCTCGGATTGCTATCACGTAGCGTTGGGCAACTTTTAGAGGAGGAGAAAATCCTTCGGTGTACGATGAATCTTCAAAAAGGATCTCATACTCGTCATTGTGTGTTTGCGGAGGGGCATTGACAAGGGCTTTGTAGAAGCACGTGGTTTGCGGGTAGAGTGCCATTACTGTAATAAACAATTCAATTAGCATCCCACCGCAAGATTCATCCTAGTAATAGTAAAGATTTTGAGCTATAAGTAACTATAAGTAACTATAAGTAACTTACCGACAGTATCTTTAGGAAACAATGCATGAGGATCCGTTTCAGG
>JAQFZC010005181.1:0-14625 GCA_034695205.1 Dicyrtoma fusca | reverse complement strand
GCTGAGACTGGACTTGGGACACATTGCAACTAAGCATTCACCGGACTTGGGACAAATTGCATTTACACAGACGATATGTATGTAGTCTTTAAGGCCCACGTAAACCTGCGGGTTGTTCTTCATTTTTTTCAGTTTTTGAAGCTTTTTAAGTCAATATTATTATGTGTGAGTCTGTGTGTGGTTTTGATTTTTGAGTTTTCAAGACATTTGGCAAGTCATTGGAAGATGCGGTAGCTGGTTCTGATTAGGCTTCATTCCTGGCATGTTTCTAAATAGTTAAGAAATAACGGACAGGCTTTTGAAATTTATTTATAATGAACTTCGTTTGTTTGTTTGTTGTCAATTTGTGCATAAGCTTTCAAAGAGCTCACTGTCAACTATTCCAGGGAAGCTTTGTGAAATACGACAGAACAGAACTTACCTAAATTAATTAAGCCTTGGGAAAATATTAATTCTAGCTCAATAGAGTTGACTGGTGGTTGATGGAAGTAGCTTTCACCTTTTGTTTGAAAGATAAACAAAAACTCGATTAATTTAGGAGCAGCTGCTGTATTGTATGTAGAGAAAGGGGTCCTTGCTCACCACCATCTTGTCTAGCGTCGTCAAACTCCGAAGTAATTCATTTACGATGAAATGACGACAGAAAGTCATAATTTCTTTCTGATACTACCAGGGCGACGATATAAAAGGATAATTGACTATTTAGTAGTGGCTCGTGCGTGCCTATGACGTAATTAGATATGTACCTACATTCTTATTTGACTTGTTATAAAGGCTCAAAAACATTTTCTTGTTCGATGGTGTTTAGTGAAGTTGAGGAAAGTACAGGTGGCATTGGAATAATAAGGAATTGCTCGATTATTTTCTTTATTTCGTAAGCTATGTTATATTGTACGGTGGGCATTGTATTCATCGGGCAATTGACCTCGTTCCCTTTTTCCTAATTATTTTTGTCGACTCACCGGAATTTTAAGAGCAATATAAATTTTAGACAAACGTCCTTGGGATCTACTAGATTGAAGTAGTTACACGTATACATACGTGTAGAATTTGGTAGGCGCTGATTGCTGATTTAAGCTATACAAGTGAAATCAAATTACCTAGATATATAGAAGCAATACGGGGAACCTAAATTGTAGGCTGTGACGCTATACCTATATGTAGGTACATACATACAGATACTTCCTGGTAGACTATATTGACTTTTCTACCCGTAAGCTTCAGAGTACCTAGGCTTCAATTTTCTTGATTATCGACTTCTAAGAAGTCGAATAGAAGTAATTACCAAAGTAATAGAGCAAATTAAAGGTCTAAATAAAAAAAAATTGTCGACGGAGAGGAAAATGGATCTTTGCCACAATACTCTCAGATCATCTTTTTTCTCGAATTAGTTCAAAGCTTCCTTAACGTTCGTTCCTTTGATTTCCTTTGAGATTGGATAGAATGTGAGCAAAACTTGTGAGGCCCCAGACATACGATATGTTATAATTGGTAGTGTGAAATTAATTAAAGGTAGGTGGCTAACTGTACTGGCTGCATGGACTGTAGGCGTATTATTAGGCCCCAAAGACAAATTATATGGTGACAGTAGTAACCGACGGGTCAACATTCAAGCCTGCTCATGCGGTATATATTTATTCTTTTATTTAACCTTTTCGAAACGGTAATATACTTTATTTTGAATGGTTTTGAAAAGGGTAATTCCTAGTTTTGTAACCTTTTAAAAGTGTTAGAGTGGTTTTGATCTTTTTAAAAAGTGTTATTTACTAGTTTTGATCTTTTTGAAAAAGTGTTATTTACTAGATTTGACCGTTTTGAAAAGAGTTATTTACTAGTTTTGACCCTATTGAAAAACTATTATTTACTAGTTTTGACCTTTTTGAAAAAGTGTATTTACTAGTTTTGATATTTTTGAAAAAGCGTTATTTACTAGTTTTGACATTTTTGAAAAAGCGTTATTTACTAGTTTTGACATTTTTGAAAAAGCGTTATTTACTAGTTTTGATATTTTTGAAAAAGTGTTATTTACTAGTTTTGATCGTTTTGAAAGAGTACATTTATTTTAAACACTTTTGTAATGGATTCTTCCCATGGTTCCCCAGTTTCGAATAGGTTAACACTGCACTGTGCAGCATTTTCTGAACCAAACCCAATTAATTAATTGATTATTATATTACGTATGTGCGCTAATTAGGATGAAATTGGAACATATACATAGTACAGTATAACATAAACACCTATGCACCTATATATCTGAAGGTACATGTCCTTTGTCTAAAATCTTGCTTGCATTACTTTGCTTTGACCTGAAAAGTTATTTTTGGAATGATGATCTCCTTTGTGAAGTGCGGTGCTGTTATTGTGAAACCGAAGTGAATAGGAAAATGTAAAAGAGTTTTCCGGGAATGTCAACTTTATTTATTCATGATAAGTGCTACAGGGATAATAGGGAAGCTAAAATTCTATAATAATTGACACTAAAAGATTGTAAGCTGCGTAATATTTCCGACAGTCAAATCACCAAGCATGATACATAGTTACAGGAATCAGAGAAGATTGGAAATTGAATTTCAAGTTTTGAAATAGCATTGTCTTTCCTTTCCTCTGGCTCTTGAAATTATATTGTAATTAGATCAAACTTTGTTCTAGTCCTCATACCTAGCCTTACATAGTTACTTTTAGCTCAAGAATAATAATTCTGGAAAGTTTGATTCTAATTTAATTTGCCTTCGTTAGTGAGCAACTTGGCTCCTATGATTGATGTCTCCACGTCACTTTGCTTTATAATCAAGGTGCCTATTTGGAGCGAGAGAGAAATGATCAAAGGCTACACTTGTTGGGAGAAATATGGACAGAATCCTGAAAATACAGAAGAGTATTATTATTGCTCAATATTCTGGATGCAAATACGTATGTATATTCGATCCGTACCGACGAATGACGATGTAGGCACTTATCCTTTCTACGTTGGACTCATCATCTGATTTGCTACATTAGGTTTCTTTATTCGCGTAGATTTGTTTCATTTTTTCATTTATTTTAATAGAGCTCATGTGAGCAGCCTGACATCTCCCAGATTCCTGATAGTACATCGACGTATACTTGATTGAATGGTGATGAACGACTTGGCAGACTTTTAGTAGAATCAAATCATTTTCTGATAAGGTGCCCTAACCTTTTCGAAACTGGGAAACCATGAAAGTAACACTTTACAAAAAGTGTTTAATAATATTTTTATTAACTTTTTCAGAAAAGCATTCAAAACTAAAAACGAACATTTTCAAAAGCATTCAAAATTAATAACGAACCTTTTCAAAAAGGTCAAAACTAGAAACTAACATTTTCAAAGGCATTCAAAATTAATAACGAACACTTTCAAAAAGGTCAAAACTAGAAACTAACATTTTCAAAGGCATTCAAAATTAATAACGAACACTTTCAAAAAGGACAAAATTAGAAATTAACATTTTCAAAAAGATCAAAAACTATAAATAACCTATTTTAAAAGGGTCTAAAACTGCAAATATTGCCGTTTCGAAAAGGTTAACGTTAAATTCGTCAAGCGTCTGTCTCACACTATCTGTACAGACTTAATTTATCCAATTTCATCTCTGCTTTTTATCAAATTTTTGCTGGTAGGTCATATAATATTATGGAATTCAATCTTCTTCTTTTCCCTTTAGCATTTAGGAATAGAATTTAGAGTCTTGAGATATAATTTTCAAAGAAATCTATTTAACTCCCTAGCAGAATGTACGTACTGCATGTGGATAGTCATATGTTCTTAATATAGATAAATATATCCACAAAAATGTGATGATCTGCTCATGAATTCTTTTTTTTACACACAAAGAACATGACCGAAGCCACTGAATGAACCCACAGCCACGGGTTAAATTGCCTTGGTCATTTGATTTTACGATTTGAGACTGAGCGTCCATCAGCGTTCAGTAGAGCAAGGAGTGATCGACTTGTTCGGTTAGAGAGCTCATTCATCTACTCGTTAATTGTTTGAGCATAATATAGTTTTAAAAAATATATAGGCCAAGAATATTATTTTAAGTAGTGAGCTACCAGAATGAAATCTATCTCGTGCGGTAATGATAACAATAATTAGTATGCTTGAACACTAAAGTTCGAAATTGGTTTCATTAGCTTCAAGGAAGAAAAAGTTATTAGTTAATTTGCAAAGTTGGGGATGGACATACATAGATCGTGGAAGGGATTTTATATTTGTAGATAAAAGGACGGTTTCTCTATTTATGCTTATTTGGTCGTTCCCTCTAATTGCCAACTAACCACAACCACATTAAAACTCAATGCTCCGTCAGTTTGTGTAGACAGTAAAATAATGGCAAAGCAATAGCGATAACTGTAAGTGATGCGGTACTATCTGTCAGAGCGGATGGCATATGGATGTATGTACAGTACATACGTAATATTGACTTACAGAATGGTCGTTCAAGCCCATTTAGTTTGTCATAGACTTTTATATGGAATATATATTTGTAGCATCGCTACGGTGTTGTAGGTGCACAATTTTAATAATGATGGGACGCTCTGAATTAGGTAGTTGTTTGAGTATACGTCACTGATCGTAATCCTAATAGAGTAGGTACATATCGAGCTTGAGATGAAAAATGACGCATATCCAACATTGCTTAAAAGCAGAGCTACGTGCAGGGAAATGTGTTAACATGTTAGTAAGTATAACTATAAATAAGGGGCAATGAATAAGGGCACACAATTATCCCAGTTTTCTTAACATATTGATTAAATCAGCTCTTTAGAACTGTGTACAACTAGTTTTTGTTTTTTTAAAAACATGCAAAAATTCAATCCACACTTTTTCAAAATATGCCGAATCAGTATTTACACTTTTTCAAAACATACAAAACATTGATTTAGATTTTTCGAAACATGCAAAACATTTAAATACACTTTTTAAAATATGGAAAACATTGATATGCACTTTTTAAAATATGCAAAACATTGATTTACACTTTTTCAAAACATGCAAAACATTGATTTAGATTTTTCGAAACATGCAAAACATTGATTTGCACTTTTTTAAAACATGCAAAACATTGATATGCACTTTTTAAAATATGGAAAACATTGATATGCACTTTTTAAAATATGCAAAACATTGATATGCACTTTTTAAAATATGCGAAACATTGATATGCACTTTTTAAAACATGCAAAACATTGATATGCACTTTTTCAAAACCTGCGAAACATTGATTTTAATTGTTTTATAACATCCAAAACAATGATTTGCAATGTTTCAGTACAGGCAAACCATTGATTACCACATTTCAAAATATGTTAAAATAGGATTTCAAACCATGGGAATAGTGTCTAATGAAATAGGGGAAATATTGGGTCTTTTTTTGTTTTTAGGGATGCGCATCATTTCGCGTCTTAAGCATTTTGCAGTCGCGTCACTTTGTACTTAAGCGACAATCGAAACGAGTCATTCTGCATCTTAAAAAGCGATGTCTCCATTTTCTTGATCCCTATTATAGCTCAGGCATTACCATTTACTATTCGGATACTGTAGCCTGAATGGCCACGAGCTCCGGTCTTTTACTACAGACTTCACCTTCGTCTGGGCGTCCTTCTGGATCGGGTGTCCCAACAGAGATGCAATGTTTTCTGCGTTTTCCGGGAAGGGATGGACTGGACGTGAGGAAACTAGACAATCCCAGTGTTGGCCATGGCCGTGTCATTACAGTCTCCGCTATCAGTTCTACTACTGCTAGACAAGTAACATTTCAGCGCCCGCTTGTAACACAATAGATTTGTGTTGATAAGAGACATTCTCTCCTCTCTACTCGATCTGTATACCACTCCTTTATGGGAGTCTCAGTCGTGTGGCTGGGTAAAGGCTTTTTGACTGCATGGAAACGCAGTAGTGGGCTATCAATACAATGTTGTAAAAGTGGATTTATACTAAAATTGACATTGACGTAAAACTGTAAAACTGAATGACGTATAGCAAATGTAGGTATCAGTATACCGCCATGTAATATGCCTTTGCCTACCCATATTACCTTTTATATACGTGTGCGATCTGTTACAATTTTAGCGAGAGCCTTGTAATAATGATACTATACGATTTTGGTTTAAAAACAGCTCTAAAAATAGTCAAAATTTTATATGAAATCAAAAATAGAATATGCATATTTTTGATAAATCCAAAATCTAAAATTTACGTTTCAAAAAAAGTGGAATGTATGACACATTCGAGGATTCCAAAAACAAGTCATTTGTATGACGTCATACGTGGCAGGCTCCTATAGTTTCTGGTATTCCTGCCCAGGAGTAGGTCTGCTGTGGTGATCTGCTCATGGGAATTGTCTAGTGCTTTATCTGCATTAGTAGATATCATCCATGTAATTTTTTTGTGTAATGCATACACGTGGATGTCGACCGACGACGGCAAGGCGCTTCGTAGTTCATAGGGTAAGAAGATACCTCCATATAAGATATGTACATACATACATGTAGCAGTGTGTGCAATTACTTGAATATTTTCCTCTATTATCATATCATAAGTATGGTAGCAGGACAATTTATTTAATTATAACTTGTACATACACTCGATTATTTATTAGATTTTTATTTCATAGGACCGTCCTCTCATATATTATATTGACGATAAGGAAAGTGGAGATATTTAAGTAGAAGCTCATAAAGTCAAGTGTACAAGAGTGGAAGTGGCTGGTCTTGTTCGTCCTGTACTATTACGTAGCTGTGGTTGCATTAGATTTTGAGGGAAGTGAAGTGAAGGGAAGTCAGAGAGCAAGTCAAAAGGGAAACTGAGAAGAGCATCAAAAAATTGCTGGTTTCTTTCTTTCCCGTTCAACTCGCGGTGGTAGTAAGCAAGATCACTTCTCTTCGGCTCCGCATTATTACAAGGGAGATCGAGTCAGCCACAAGCACAGGGAATAGGGAAGCAGGAGACACACCACACGAGCAACTATACATCTGCATTATTCTCTTTCTCTCTCTCTCTATCTCTCTCTATCTTCTCAAACTAGTTCACTCCAAGTGGGTGCAAGCAGAAGAATCCAAAGGCACAATATAGTGGAGCAATGTGATTCGCGAAAACAAACTCTTCTATTTCTGTTCGAATGGGAAACCCGACTTGCTTCAGATTGTAAACGGTGAAGGAGCAGGAGGCTCAGAAGAAAAAAAAGAGTTGAAGATATCTCCCGAGATTTAATTACTGGGATACCTAGATATGAGACACTCGTTGTATTTTTTATTTTCTAATTAACTTTTCTTCTCAAGCTTTGAGTAGAGTTGTATAGCTAACCGTCGACAAGTAGATTTCCCATTTCTCGTAGTTTAACGTTAGCTTAACGTCTGTATCGTTTTCCTGTGAATTATTGTGTGTTTATAGTCAAAGTTTATTTGGAAAAGCTCAGGAGGATCCTGCTCAAGGATCATAAGTAATTACTTCATTTATTTTCTCCCAAATTTATCCCACACACACACACACTCACACTCTCTCTCTCTCTCTAGTGCTCCGTCTGCGGTCCATTCATCCTTCAATTTTGTTAAAGAAGCGGGTGAAGTGTCGATGAACTCTGTGGTGGAAAAGAAGATGAGGCTTTTATTTTAAGCTCTAATCACACTTGTACTTAAACGTAGTCAAACGAGAATAGTTTCTGTGTACATTTTTGCGAGGAAATACAGCATTATTTTTGCGAGTCATTTTTTGAAAGTGTGCGAAATTTCTGTTACATGACCAGACAGAACCAGTAGACCGACCACCCGCTGCTTCTCTGTGTCGATGATCAGTGTGAGCCTTTGAGTTGGAATAAACTTGTAATAAATTTCGTATTTGTAATTGCGATCTGATAGCCATCGTGTGTCTGCACTTTTCACAGTTGTAGAATCTCATCCGTCTCAGACGTCGTGGTATGCAGAAAGGTTCTTGATTCGTAGTTCTTGGCTCGTATTCTTACAGAATGACGCTCCATAATATAATTTTGACGGGAAGTTTGTACTATTGGGAAGTGCTTTATTAAAATGTGTTAAGGAGTGAAGTGTTTATCTTTTATGAGAGGGCAAGATTTGCAAAATAGGAATAGAGACACACAAAATATACAAATACGACGACCTACTGTGCATTACTACCTTATGTACCTACATACTATAGTGCACTGATACATCTGCACTCGTGACATAAGAATAAAATATTTTCCAAGGAGGAAAGAAATAATTTTAATATATCCCATCAGCTGTCCTCCAATTTTGAGAAAATGGTAGGTGCAGCTTTAGGATTTTTAAGTGCATGCTTTAATATCTCTACCGCAAATATCATTGGCTCAAATCATCACGTAAACATGTTTTCCAGTCTGGTCGAAGAACGTTACACAAGTTTAATCTAAGATGACTGTCTAAAACTAAAATTAGGCAAGTTCATAAGGTTACCTACTATCAGAAGCGTCACAGCTATTTTTTGCTATACTGTATATACATATAGTGGTGCGTATATACAGTCTGGGGTTCTGGATACATCTGCAGTTACATCTGCAGTCCTAAGCTTCTTAATTCTTAGTAAATTATATATGTGTATTATTTCTGCACAGTAGGATCCTAATACCGAAGCTGTGCAACTTTTTTTTTCTCGTTTTTTTTCTTTTGTAACTAGCTCGTTGATTCCCTCTCCCTGCTTAGTGTCCAATTGATTGTAAGTCCTTGTATAGATCATTCAACAAGTAGAACGTAGGAGTGTTACAATGACCGGGTCATTTATTGTATTTCAATTAAGGCTTACTGCTTTGAGCAGGGGATGAAATAAAAAAAAACTGGTATACTCTATTTAACTTGTGTAGTAGTACATAGTTGGATGCATAAGTGTATAAGGCAACTTACATAACTGTATAATATGTTCATCTGGCGAAATAATGTACCTACTTGTGATAAAAAAAATGTCAAGTTGACTGTAAGTCACAAGAAATTTCAAGGTTCGTGTAATGCAGTCCGCATAGTGAGCCTCCCTTCCTGACATAGTTACACATTAGACATTACACATGGAATCGGAATCCTTTTCGTCCTTCCTTCCAATCCGCATCATGGAACAATAAAAATGTCTTGAAAACGTTTCGACTTAATTGTGCCAGATAGCTATATGCCTACCCACCTATTGGGTTTGGATGCCTTTGTGTACACACACACACACACACACTTTGGGCATAAAACAAGTTGCTGAAACTGATTACACTTTTGGTTCTGTGGGAAAAAGAAAAGCTGGTTATACGGAGCCAGGCCGAGCTGTTTTTGCATGAGTAACCCTTGGAAACTGGAGTAGGCATTATCACTCCCATGTGAACAACTGACGGACGGACGGACGGACAGACAGACGGACGGAATAATGCTGTCTTGAATGACTCCATTAGAATGCATGTTTCCTGGTTCGTCCGTCCCTTCCGTTTATGTTTATGGGTTGTGAAATGAGAATGGGGACGAATCACGAACGAATAGACATCAACTTGTTTGTTATTTCCATTTAATTAAAAGTAGTCTGGCTCGTCTAATCATTTTTTTTTCACTCATGTTTGTTGTCCGTAGTCCGTATACGTTTTCAGATACGAGTGCACACGACCAGTGCAGTGTACACATGGAAACAGAGTCAAATAGAAATTTATAGGAAGCTCCTATTTTATTGACTTGACTTCTATTTGTCTTTCCTTTTGCTATAATGTTACGCGAAATTGATACTCCAGTGGGATTATGGAAAAAACATGTGTGTAGTATTTATAAATGTAGTATGTACTTACATCCCTTTGATAATGTATTTAAATATTTGCTCGTAAATCCTAATGATATTGATACAGGGAATTTCAGGGGCAAACTTCGTATGTATAGAGTTTATGTAGGTATGTATGTATGTAGAACATGTTTTGACTGCCTTAGTTGGACGAAATACGAAATATAGGATTAGTTTAACATTTTACTGTGGTTCAAGCTTCTATTGGTGCTTTAAAATAAGCAAATTTATGATAAATGGACAGTAATATTAAAACTTTTATGAAGCCTTTGCATCTCCAGATTTTTTTTAATTTCCAATTTCCAGTCCCTGTAGCTTTGTGTAGATGTCATTCGGGGCTCATTGAGAGGTTTAATTTGATTACCTAGGCTATTATTTTTATTTATTATTATAAAAGTTTTCTACATTTCACCAAACGCAGTACTAGCTAAAGCTGTGGTTACTATCTGTAGTTATATTCTAGAAGGTTTACGATCAAAACTTTGTGGGTACTCTACATTTACTGTAAGTAGGTAGGTAGAATATTTTTTATAAATATTTTATTATTAAAAATACATCCTGTTAATATGAATTCATAAAAAATGAGTAGAGGGTAAATGGCAAGGCAGATCCATCTGGAATAAATGTGCATTAATACTGTTTTGTACAGTAGCGCATAAGTATTATGCATAAACTGAAAAATTATCGTAATGTTTCCCAAGAATTTTTAATTAAATATCACCTTTCAATAACAATAATAATTCACATTCACACGTACATATTTCTAAAATAAAACCGGATTGAATACTTTTCCTCCATAAAATTAAACCTGATGTAACTAGCCGCGCACACTCAAATTTAATTTTGCAGTTCTCTGCCGTTTAATTTCAATTCAATTGAGAGCAGAATCCATCATCATAAATCGATAACTATGATGCTGTCATAATTTCCCATTGTTAAGCAGTCAAGTACAATAATATAAGTATTACTTAATACTAAAGCCACTTCGTTATGCGGTATTTACGACCGGCGAGAGGGAAGGAATCGTCAAAATAGTCTGATTGTTCCCTGAATTGTTGTGGTGCAGTGATATTTGGCAGCCATTATTTATACCAATGTACATACGTATTATATTGTTGTATGTCGAAATAGGAATGCATGGTATTTGGGTTTACTGTGTGTGTTTTGCCAATATTAGCTGAAAGCTCTTTTACATTTTACTATCAAAACAATAAATTGTTTTCGTCACAGTTCTGGCAAAGTGTCTATTATTTTTTACTTGGTGTTTAAGAAGATGAAGTCTCGCATTGCTTGGTAGTAGACAGACGGGTGTGTGTTGCACGAAAAACTTGTAAACATCGACATTATTTTTGCGCTTTTTGAAAATATCCTTTTCATTTTTCCTATTACTATACAAAAGTGGGTGAAATAATTATTTTTATTGAAGTAAATTATCAGTGAAAATATCTTTAAAATAATCCCTCTAGTATGGAAGCCGAAAGTAGAGGAGGTCAGCTTTCTGATTTTTTTCAAGTTCAGGTTTTTTGTACCCGAAGCCCAGTGCAAGATACAGTGGATACAATATTTTAATCGTTTTTGCGGTGTGTTATAATTAAGTAGAAGCAAAGTGTTTCACAGATCAATTCGCTTACACAGGAGTTGTTTACTTTTGTTCGCAATCGCTTCCCTCCTGCTTCACCTGACAAACGAGTTTCAATCCTCTTTGCTTAATGTGACATGAGAGTACCGGGCAAGGTGCAGGTGAAAGCTATGCTTCTGCTGGGGCTGTAATGCCCAATGCATGTATAGTTCTCATAAAATCCATGTTCCCTGCATTTACATACGTCACATGTCAGATCCTAGAGTTTATAATAATGTAGCATAATAATAATAATACTGGAATGAAGAGTTGAGTAGACTTGAGTGAGTGACGTCTAGTCATTTAGTTGCCGCAGTTAGTTTACCGGAAACATGAGTGTGACGCATTTTTAAGGACGAAGTGCCTAAATAACTTTTACTCGGGTTACTTGTGAATTGGCGTAGAGTTCTGAAAGCTGTAGCTGCTTTCTTGCTGTTCTTGAAGGGGAAAGTTGAGCTGCTGAAAGACTACGTATTGCGTAGTTACGCGAAGCCCCCACTAGATTTTGTAGATAAAGGGCGAACAAGTTGATTGTGTGAATTTGGATGGAAATTGGAAATTCTTGTTTGCCGTGAAAGAGGAATGTCTGATGATAATGTAAATGTTTGTATATATTTTGTTCAATTTCAGAATTTCCGTGGACAGCAGCTACCATCCATTCTGACGGAAGATGTGGATGAAGCATCCGAAGTGACAGCGACGATGAATCCTCCGACTGTCCTTCCAGTGCACGCCGCCGGTCTTTCGGAAGAGGATGCAAGAACTCGACATCGGTCCGGCGATGAGATTGTCGGGAGGACATCTAATACAAAATCCAATAATATCTTAGATGCCTTTCGACCCAGGTCCAAATCAGACGTTGCGAGACTCAAAAAACCTACTTTCATGTCGACCATGAAAACTGCTGTACAAGTAAGTTAAAAACCCAGGAGACATAATGCATTCCGCACCTACATTTTTCCAATCCTGTACAGACAGGGACGCAAAGCGAGAAAATTTTCCAATTTCAAATTCCAAATCTCCAAACGGGAGACGTTGTTGGATCAGTCCGTCAACTTCTTGCTGTAGAAATAGAACACATATGATATTTTCATGAATTTGGTTTCCTATTCAGTACTCTTTTTATCTAAGGGAATAGTATGTATGTAGGTATATACATAGCTCAAATTATTATACATTATATATATAAGTACACACTTCTTCGATACTCTCACAATTCCCTTCTCCCATCATCTACTGGGATGGCGTAAGTCCCTTTAACATCCGTTTTTCCATGGTCGTCAAAGGACATTCTTTGAAGGCCTCTGGTCCTGATAGACTGGTAATCTTTTAGTGTGAAGCATATGCATGTCCTCTAAAAGTTGTATAGGTAACCATAGGAGCCTTATAAACTATAAGTTTCAATTTGTAAAGTAATTTCAAAAATTCTTGGAGAAAATTTTTGCAAAGCTTCTTCTGTGTCCTATTTCCAATAAATTATAATAAATTATTTCCGCCTGAACCCGTAACACAGTTTTAGTTCCTTCTCAACTACATAGATAGAGAATAGAGATTCTTACAAAGTTACAAAGCAGAGCATCCACCATGGAATAATAATAATAATTCAATTTGGTATGGTTTTGAATAGAATTCCTTAATGAGTTCTTCCTCTTCATCATCGGGCCCTGCAGAATCTCAAAAGAACCAAAATTCATCTGCCAATTCGTCTGGACACCGCCCGAGGTCAGGCTCAGAAAGTCTTAGAAGTCCTGTTTCAAAAGTCATGGATATGTTCCGTAATCGATCTCATTCTGTCAATGCTTCTGATGATAAAAGGCACAAACACGTAAGACACTTGTATAATTCACAATTTACAACATAAATATTGCTACACATCATGCGGTGTATTGTTTACTTTAATAATTTTATTTTCTAATGGTATTAAAGCTGTTTGGGGAGAGTCAAGAATGATCTGCTGCTGTCCAAATTGAAATCAGTTCAAATTTGCTGATAATATTGAATTATAAATTATACAATCGAGAAAGTAAAATATATAGTACAGTAAGTTTGAGACCAAAGGTTCAGTTCAGAAGGAGTTAGGTGTCACGCGCAGCATGCACAATATAATGGTAGTTAATGAGTGCATTTTAGCTGTTAATATTATGTAGGTATATAAAATTAAAAATCTTACCAGTATTAACACTCACGATCGTATCGACACACTCGAATCACATTTGACATTCGAATGAAAAGCATTGCAAAATATTGTTTGTTTTGCTTATTTCCTTGTAAAGTAATTTATTTAGTTGTCAAAAAAATGAATTCTGCAATGGCAATAATCATTACCCTATCTCGGCTGACATCCATCCTGAGGAAAAGTCAAGCCACCAAGTTGTCGAGTTTTTACACAGTCACAGTAAATAGGGAAAGATATTTAAAAACTAACTTTATCACTCCATGACTTATGAGTTGAAACTGCAATAAAGATTTTAACTAGGGTAGTTTGGGAGTAGCAGAGATGGAACTGGGATGTAACCTCTAGTCTCTTAATTGCCTTGTACTATAGTAGTAGAGGCTGGTGATGGTCTGGTGGGATGTAATGCTAAAATTAATTCCTTTTTATTATTCATGAGATGGCCTCGGAAAAAATTTAAATAGTAACGCTAACTGAAATTGAGCCTGAGTCTCTCTGTGGATATACTTTCTGTTGTCTGTTCTGCTGGTCGTGAGTGCTGGGTTGTGTACTACTAATCCAACTGTGTATACACTAATAATTCCAAGTTGAAACGAAGTCGTCATAATTGAATGGATAGGGAACGTGTAGATGTGCCTTACAAATGGCCCACCGCATCTGCCGACAATGATTGTAGATATTTTAAATGTAACATTTAGCATTAGAAGAACTTTGCAAACATAATTTTTATATTTTGTACACACAGAGATACATACTTGACTTGAGAGAACTACGACTATATCGTCTGTGTAAATGCAATTTGTCCCAAGTCCAGTGTATTCTTAGTTGCAATGTGTCCCAAGTCCTTATACTGGAAAATATCATTATGTGACAAAACTAGTAAATAACACATTTCAAAACAGTCAAAACTAGTAAATGGCACTTTTTCAAAACTGTCAAAACTAGTAAATGACACTTTTTCAAAACAGTCAAAACTAGTAAATCACACTTTTTCAAAAAGGTCAAAACTAGTAAATGACACTTTTTCAAAACGGTCAAAACTAG
>JAQFZC010005180.1:0-14630 GCA_034695205.1 Dicyrtoma fusca | reverse complement strand
ATGACCGAGGATTGAAGCCAGGTCTGAGGCTGGAAATTTCCATTCCAGTCTGCAGTCCTAACCGCTCACCCAAGCACCCCTGCTTGAATTCCGATGTACTCTCCTTTCCTGTAGAGACCGTAGTATTGCATGTACCTGACTGTATATTTTAATGCCCAGTTCAAATACATTTAAGAGTATCCACAGTCGTTACAGTAGCCCAGCCAGACGTAATGAAACAATCAACTAAAGCACAAGTCATGTCAATTTGCAAGTAAAATTATATTCTTGTTGGTCAACAACTTTTTATAATCCAATGCGGCCTTCAAAGCCACGTCTGCAATACGCCACCTTTCCACGCCTCTCGCCTCTCGTTTACAAGATCCCCATTTCGCCAGCAAACTTCGCAATAGGCAACATCACTTCCAGTTTGATAGCTGCAGCAACGAAACACTTACTTCAAGACTGGTCCAACCATGAGACTGGCGCCAGAGCATCGCATACATTCGAAAGTTTTGTAATCACAATAACGCAAAAAGTAGTTGCTTTGGTAGTCCATATTATCACGAGTTAACGCTTCAGCTGGTGGCAATTTTGCTTCATCCATTGGCCTTTGTAATAGAAAACATCTACCGCAAAAATAAAAGACAAGATCCGTATGTATAGAGTTGCAGCGGACGTAGGGCTTCGTCCCGGGAACTACGTCAGGGCAGCTTAGATATGTTCTTCTACAGTTTTCGCAAGCAAGCTGGCCTTCGTTTACTCGCCTCAGCACTACTTTCTCGTACCTGTAGCGATTGTATGCTAAACAAGTAAACAACAAAAATTAACCAGTGAACATGTGCTTAAAAATCTGACTTGATATTGTATTCAATAAACCCATTGGAGGCACGTCTCTATCCAAGCTGGGTACTGATTCTGTGGTGCTAGTCGATGTACAAGATGCCGTACTACTGCTCTAGCCAGCCCTTGGCTTTTTTGATTGCGACTGAATGTTACTTTTAGATATTATGATGGATATGCTCGATGCGTTTAACCAACAGTTCAGTTGCTGTATGGCGAGATATTCTCTGACTCTGATATTTATATGGTGCTGACAATGCAAAACAAAAACGAACAATGTTATATGCCACGTACATTGGAAAATTTGTCCTACTTGCGAAATAAACATGGGTGTGGCCACTTTGCATTAAATTGTAATTTTTATTGATGACACACAATTAAGTATGCTTACAGCGTCTATTGCGCAGTGTTATATGTACACAATTACGTGAACTTCTTCTTTAGAATTGTTCCATCTTGCCAACAGTCTTCGCAATAAGAATAGCAGTAGCAGATGAAATCTTAGACTGATTCTGGCTTGACTTTGATATTAGAACCAGAACAATTCGCGCACGCAAATGTTTTGTATTCACAGCACCTCAAAAAGTAATTTTTTTGATTTCTCCTGTAGATCGGAGTCAATGCAAGCTTTGGTGCAAAAATAGAGTCATCCATAGGCTCTTGCAATAAGAGACATCTGCTACAAAAGAAGAACGTAATATCTTCAAACATAATGTTGGGTCAGACGTATGGCTTTGTTGCTGGGATGGCATCAGGACAGCTTAGATAAGTTGTTCCGAAATCGTCACACGCCAGTTGTCCTTCCTTGTCACGCCTGGGCGTAGGTTTTGTATGACCAGTTTAATAATTGGCTGCAATATTAACAGTGTTACTAGTTTGCGAGTTTTTGATAACTTTGGATATGCAAGTCGACGTTAAAGTACCTGTAGTATCAGTGTCTTCGTCCGAGTCTGAATCAGAAGCCGGAGGACAAACAAAAACACGAAATGCAATTCCATGGCTCGCGCTTGTTCTCGGTTGGTCAATGTGTGCCTTGCGTATACGTCCAGAGTCTATGTCAGCCAGCTTCGATACTCGCAAGTTAGAGTACAAACGTCGAATGCACAAAAGCCAACCAAGCCTGATATTTATATAGAGCTGACGATATAAAAACTAGCAATGATACCAATGTCCAACATTGTAACTACGTTGCTTCTACGACTTGTGTGTAGTATGCAAACATACAACCAACAACGACAAGGTTAAAATTGTTTTTTGGTCTACATAAATTATTAAAATTGTCAAACAGCATGTACATTTCAATTACAAAAACCCATTAATCAATTGAGATACACGTTTGCAGATGCTGGCCCAGACGTGTCATATTGTTTTAGAATTTCCCTGTCCCTCCAGCAGTTGTTGCAATAACATACGGCTCTTGTGTTCAGGTAGCTGTGTACAAGAATACCTTGATTTGACACAGGCTCGATCTTGATGTTCAAACCAGAACATCCGGCACAGTGGAGCGTATTATAGTCGCAGTACTGAGGATAGTAGTTGGATTTATTAAACAACATTTCATTCAGTATTAGGACTAAAACATTCGTGTTTCGGCCTAAATGCCAAATACTCACGACTGCCCTCGGACTTCTGTCCGCTTGTCTAACTTCTATCTTAACTGACTTACTACTCCCTTTTGGCGATGTCCTGGGGCTGGTAGCTCTCCTGAGCATTCGTCTTGGCCATGACCTGAGGTCACCCCCGAAAGGGCAAACCGGACTGGAACTCCAACTTCCCACTATTCTATTCTTTTAACTTCCTAAATACTACAACTACTTAATTACTAACTAATATAAAGATGATGAAACACTAACACAGATCTTCTCAAAGTTTCTGCTAATCCAAATGCCTTGAAAGGCTTTTATTTCAACTTAAAACACTTTCCAAATTAATTCCAAATTCTCAAAATCACTCGCTCAATACTTTCGCTCGCTCTTTCCTCGTCCGCTTCTAAACCCCGACTGCATACTCAGTCTGCCTTTCACTCTCAACACACTTCCAACTTCCAACGGTCACAGCCGTCTTCTCACTCTCGTCTTCTTACGCTACTTAACCTAGTTCCTTAGCCTACCGTAACTCTCCTCTTACATGCCTCGTCTCACCACCCCCTCAGTGATGAGATTTCGACTCGAAATCAAAATTTTAAAATAAAGTAAAAACAAATTAAAATAAAACTTACAACTATCCAACTTTTCGTTGATACGTAGCATTCTTACAAACTAACAAAAAAATAAAATTATAATTAAAACCTTACAATCTCCGATTTACGGTATTTCTGTGATTAGTATTCTTTTAACTCCGTACAAGTGAAATTTCGATTTGAGTTTTCTTAAATCTAACAAATTAATATTTTAATTGAAATTAGTAACTTATATCTTAAAACATCGTGCAATTCATCTTCATCTTATTAACTAAAAACTTCTTAATTATTTTAAAACATCAAAATTCATGTATGTAATTAATTTCTTAACTCTTGAAAATTCATTACAACGCACTTAATTCATCTTTATCTTCCATCTTACGTAGTAAAAAAAATAATTAAAATTAAAATTAAAAGAACTATTATCAAAAATAACATCTTTAATACACAACACTCACAATCAAAATGTAAAGATGGTATCTGACGCTCCTTAATTATGTTATGCATTAAAAACATCATTGAAAATAATAGTTTAAACGTAGAATTATTATTGTAACTTACAAATCTTATGTACTTAAGTCTTACGTCTCGCAGTCAGTACAGCGCAGTTCGTCTTCTCCGTCCGTGTTAAAGATAGGCATTCGCATAGATGATTTACAGAATGCAACATGCTGGAATACAAAATCAACGTTACTTTTTTTATGCTACCAAATGAATTGTGAAAATGTATACCCACTTACACAACACAGTACAATCGTGTGTTCTGCTTTGTAAATTCATAGCCGAGAATGACGAAATTTTAACGGCAAAAACTGACAACAATTACAACTGATGTCTGATGCGTGCTGTATTTATATGGACAACGAAGCGCAAAAATTAGTTTTGATTTGTTGTATTTCTTAATGAGTATTAATTACATCAAGTATCTGTGACCATATGGAAATGAATAATTTGGATTGGTTTTACAAGGAAACACACGACCAATACTTAAACTACTATAGCCTTAAGTATCTACGGTGACAGAGTACACGTTTTTATTCTTTGTCTTGACCAAATTAACCTTAAATGTCTCAAACGTATCGGAAGTCAGTACTTGGTTGAAATATTCGTGTTTGTAATTTGCCGCTGTCGACTTTGAAAAACCTCCTGAATATCTGACTCTCGCTTTTGTTGTTATATAGACATAAATACGTCTTGGGACGAAGTGCTATCAAATCTGCGATATCTAATATCAGTATTTTGCAAAGTCCAGGTTTTGCTTTATTTGTGGTTCGGGTTCCTACCAACTGTAGATATGATTTAAAAATCTGGTGCTCGTCTGGCAACACTGAAAAGTCAAACGAATGAAAATGATTGACCAAATCTTTGAACAGTGTATTATTGGGATCCATGAAAGTGAGGAAAGCACTGTCACAGTCGCCATAATTAAGATAAATCCCTTTGCTAAATGTCTGTCGAAGTTGATCACCACCCTGGTATCATTTTTGCAATATCTAATATTGTAACAGCAGCTTAGACCAAGTTGGCTTGGATATATCTTTCTCGTTTTAAAATGATAATACTTGCATTGGTGCTTATTTCTTTGAAATCCACACATCGACTACTTGCCATTAAGCCTACCACCTTTTCCTTTCAAGTACAGCATTTATTATTTTAAAATTTTGTCACATCTTGTAATGATTTTACGTAAATAGTATTTGCCAGAAGTTTGTAGAATGTCTTTTTAAAACTGAAATGTGCCATTTGGTGCTCGTTAATGTTTTTTCAACGTAAAGCCGTATTTAAAGTATCAATCATATTTCCTTGGTAATTTGCCTTTCATTTCTGTTTCGTTTCAATCTAAGTGGGAAAATTTAAAATGTACTGTGTCATTAGCATTTCAGTTTATTTTCATTTTCTTCGGCTTTAATTTCCTGATCGTGAAACGAAAGTGTAGATTAAAAATCTCATTTTGTTCCTAAAAAAATTAATTTTGTCAGATTTGTGGCATCATGAGAATTTCTAAGTATTTATTGCTCAAATTTTTCATTGCTAGCCGATTAATTAAAAAAAAAAAAAGAACGGTTTAGGTCTCTTTACATTCGACACATTTTTAGAACCCGTTTATGGGAAGGGGAGTTGAGCTTAGTCAAAGAACTCTCCGATGACTCTCATTATCATCATCGATATTCCAGGTATGGTAGCTTTTGGTTAAAAACGTACATTCTCACTTCTTTACTTTAATTAATCTACGTAGCTTGCCTGCTGCTGTTGAGAACAAAATAAATCTAAATTAACGTATTGCATTGTGTAGGATGAAAAAGGATAATTTTGAATTCATTATGAACAAAATATCTCATCGGCTTATTCATGGTCAGAATCATCTGCTCCCAATTTCAGCGCTGGAACGATTGGCAGTAACTCTACGGTATTTATTTTACAATTTAAAGCTAAGGAGTGCTGAAAATATTGTATACCTAGTAGCAGAAAAACCTCTAGCCTTAAAACTATTTGAAATTATTTCAGTTATTTGGCCACCGGGAACTCACAAGTGTCATTAGCAATGAACTTCAGAATTTCACCCTCAAGCATCAGTTTCATTTTAGGAAAAGTAATGCAAGCAATTTGCGAAAAAATGGAAGAAGAAAATCTTGCAGTACCAGACCAAAATGGATGGCATAATATTAAAACTGGATTTGAAACGGATTGGAATTTTCGTATGTGCTACGGTTCCATTGACGGGAAACACGTACGTGTCAAGGCCCCTTCGCATACTGGAACTCAAAATTATAATTACAAAGGATTTTTTTCGATAGTGTTGCTAGCTGTTGTAGACTCATCATACAAATTTACGCTGGTTGATATTGGGGCGTCTGGTTCCAATTCTGATGGAGGAGTTTTCAAAAATTCATTGCTGGGCCAAAAGTTTGAAGTAAACAAATATGAATTTTCTGGAAGTGAACAACTACCGACTGGAGAAATTGTGCCGCCGGTAATCCTTGGCGATGACGGGTTCCCTTTAAAACCTTTTTTAATGAAGCCCTACCCTTCAAAATCTGGAGTTTATGAGGAAAATATATTTAACTATCGCCTTTCTCGTGCTCGCATGGTAGTCGAAAATACATTTGGATTATGGTCGGCCCGTTGGAGGATATTCCACACTGCTATAGAAGGCGATTGCAATTTGGCGAAATTAATTGTGCAAACCACTATAATTCTACATAACTATCTTATGAAGCAGAAAGACACGAATGAGTTAACAAACGATAGAATCGAAAACGGAGTTGTTGTTAACGGAAGCTGGAGAGATGCGATTCAGGGTGACACTGGCATCAAAGAATTGCAAAGGTAAGTAATAATCCTGACAGAGATGGCTTTAAAATACGAGACCGATTCAAAAACTACTTTATAAGTGAAGAAGGTAGTGTTCCATGGCAGAGAGACCATGTATTGAGAGGATACGAGTGAACTGTTAAAAACTTTATTCAATAAATATCTCTAAAATAAAATATTTAGTAATATACGTGTTAATTCATGCATTTACATGTACCATTTATGATTCTATAGCATTACTTTCAGAACCATTAATAAAATATTATATTTGTAGTTCAATATAAAAGCTTAAAAACTGTAATAAGAATAAGCATTAACGTCTGAATGTATACCGTATTACTAAATAAATAAATTATTAATTACTGAAGATGATAAACAATTATTTTGATTTCATAGTGACTTCTGTAGGCAGGTAATTAGATCACCAACTGCAAGTCATACATAGTAAATTGTGATTCAGATGACATCTTCTCATCTTTCATAGCAATCTTCCGTAGTATGCAGGCCACATTAGCCCCAAATAGCTTTTATTCATCCATATCCTTTTAAGACTTAAGTAGGGTTATCATCTCTTACTCAAAATAATTAGCGGCCGAACTTCGCTTCTAAAATACAAGTTTTTAAAATTTAATATTGACCAATAAAAAGATAATTACACTTACTACGTAGTTTTAACATTTTGAATAGTAAAAAACGATTATGAACTTGCCTTTTTGTTCGCATGATTTCGAAATGACGAGGACAAACCGCTTGAACCAGCTATATTGCTTGACAAGGTGTAGGGTGGGTCAGAATCTGAAGCGCTTGAGTCAATTTTCGTCTTGTGAGCCTCCGCTTCGGTTGAATTATTACCTGCTTCGCCGGTACTATCCTTTGGATCCGAACGTTTTACGTTAGAAAACGTTTTGTAAAAAAATAGATATTGATGAGCAAAGGTTATGGCTTTAACTATACTAACAAAGTGGTAAGTTTGTAACATTATTAGGTAAATATCATTTGTCAATTACTCTTCCTCGAAATATTTATCGTCGAACGAACGCATAGACTGTTCATGCCGAAAATAGGGCTGCTTTTGGCCTTCGTCACCCGTTTTTCCGATTTTTTTGTTTTTGAAAGCCAAATATTGCGACCATTAACTTTTCCACATCTTCTCGCATTCAGAAGCTACGATAAATAAATATAAGTAGGTATATAATTACAATAGACCAACAAAGAAAGCACTGACAGTGTAATAACAAAATTATTTAATGCCATACTGACGTAAATGTACACTACGTGACCCAACATATTTATTTGATCCGATTTCTTCACTGATCTTCATCCAGGAGTTGGCAATTTTGAGGACATTTTGATGATTTTCGTCGGTTTTCTTATAAATATGAGGCCGTGACTTAACTATATCTATTAGTTTTTGCTCAACAATAAGTTTACCTCTACGATCAGACGTTGATAGTCCTCCCATTTTTTCAAAAATTACGAAAAATGAAAGTTTAAAGGTAACAAAAGCACTTAACTCTTGCTTCACTTCGAATAAAGTTGAAAAAGTTTCAACTGTGAAAATATTGATGTTGGAAGCACAATTTTCCAGTTTATGTTTACTATAGATTACGACATCAGCGAAACGAAAATGAAGCGAAGTTGAAATGAACGTCGTACGAAATTTAATTTGAATTGATGGTCTAAACGCGCGAATGCTTGAAGTTGAAACCATAGTGACATTATTCCCGCATGAAGTTGATACTTAAAATACGGCTTAAGACTTGAAATAGGCAGACTGTCTAAACCTGACACCCTCATGAAACTTTGTTATTTTCATACTTCTTTTTACGTTATATTGCAATGTCAAATAGTGTACAGAATAAAATGTGTTGTCGTTGCAAGTCAGCAGTAATCGCTCTTGTGACAATTTTATCTTGCCGTGGCTGGAAAGTTGAGATTGTTGCCAGTCAGACATCCAATTATATTAACAACGGCCGTCTCGGGCGCCAAGGGTAGCTCTGAGTCGTAAATCACTTTTAGATATTTCAACGAAACGACAAACAAATAGCCAATATCAGACTGCATCAATGTTATCAAGTCAGACTTGGCAATCTCTTTACTATTTAAAAGTTCGTAGTTGGACACTGGCATTTTGAATCTCATACAATACGAATAATTTGCATTTATATCGACACTAACTAGATGCGACCTTACTAGCTGCCTATTGTGATTACAATTAAATTCATTCTTTGTGACGGCATATTTGTGGTTTACAAAGCAAACTCCTCCACGTGTAGCATGCTCGAAAATGTTTAAAATGTTGTGGTCCTTGACGTATTTAACCGTAGAGCGTGGCGAAGACAACAAACAGTTCCATAAATACGAAGAAATTGTAAGATTGTAACTTGGATCTAAGCCATAAGTTTGTAGAACGGTTTTTTGAAAACCAGTCCAGACCTAGGCAAGAATGGCCACCTTTGTCATTGAATAAATTTTAATATACTGCCTTAGGCACTTTATATCAAGTGTCTTGTAAACCTGTTTAACAAGATTTTATTCATCGACTGTAATATTTGCTTTAGTTGTCACATCCTGAAACGCGTGCCAATTAGGAAGGCTGCTGTAGTCAACCATTTCAGGACCAATTAAAATTCTCCCAGGGTATGGCAATACGTTGTACAACAATCCAATGTCATTCAAGCTTAGGGAAATTTTTTGAACGCACTCGGAAACAACATGTAAATTCTGAATGTTATCGGCCTCTTTAACAGGTTCAAAGAATTCTGACAGTGTAGATTGCAAAAACAATTCGGAATTATTAAATCGTATTGTTGCTTTTGAGTAGCTTTTGGTTGCATCAAAATATCGTTTTTTTCCGACAGAACCTTTTTGACTAAAATTTCTTTTGCTCGTGACGGAGATTGAAACAATATCTTCTGAATACCTTGCTACTATCTGGATATCATCTGCTTCACAAAGCCCAGAAGCCAAAGCTTGTCTGATAAAACTAAAATTAAATTTACTTGTGTCGTGTATTATAACTAGAACAAAGTGTTTATCTGTGCTCACAGTGTAAAGATAAAAAAGAATAAAAACTCATTAACATACTTGTGCCATTAAACGTGTTTAAAGAATCGTTTTCAATTGCGCCTTTCAAGACACGTTCAATCATGGCTTCCGCAAAATAGTCAGCTAATGGTGTCGTCTTTGAGTGAAAAACTTTATCACGTGCCGTAATTACTCCTTTGTCTATCGTATAGTTGCAAATTGCAAGCGGCAAAAAAGCCAAATTATCAGAATGTTCAAATTCATCGTTTTACCAATGCAACAAACGGAGTAACAATGGCGGCATGAATAGTAAACGACTGCTTTTATCGTCGCTTGCGTTTTAGGTTTTTAGTTTTTACAACGGCAAGTCTACGACGACCAAGGCGACTAAAATGGGGATCGACAATTTGTTTTTGCGACTCAAATGTCAACCAATCTAATGGGTTGTCTTTCTCTGCAGGTTCTGTCTCTAATATTTAAGAGATGTCTTGTGTTGTAGACGAACCAATTTTGGGTGGCGGTTGTAGCTCTTCCACGGCAGCCTGCTGCAAATGTTTATCTGGTTCTAATTCTACTTAAAGTACTTAGTCCAAGTTATGTTGGGTTGAATATATTGCCACACGCTTTTCATATAATTCCGGACATATTTCTTTGAGTACCTTGGCCATGATTAGCCATACAAATGCACAGTTCGGTAGTCAAAACGTCGAGCAAAATGGTTGCAAGCACCTGTTATATTATGTCAAGTCGTTCTATAAGAATACTTTTAAAGTTTTTAATGTCCTTGGCAACCAAGCACTGTGCATAGATATCCTTGATTACACTTTTAAGTTGTGTTTCTCGAGGGTGCAAAAATAATTAAAAATTAAGGAGACATTCTACTACTGTGTGACACTGGTCTATTGTTGCAGAGCCGATTTTATCTTTATATTCTTGTTTAGAGCTCAAGGCAAGATTGTATAAAAAATCTTGCTCAATAATAAAACGACAATCCATGACTTTCTGACGTACACGTCACAGTTGTCCTTGAATTAACTCGACCGCGCCCAAAATCTGCCGTTGGTGCTTCTCAGATGAAAATCAAGCACCAAATGACCATAAGGCCGGCTCCCACACGCTTTTATATATGCATCAGTCACGAATTTACTGTTTCCAAGATTGCATTGAAACGCTTTTCTTATTACTGAACTTTTATCACATGGAAAATTGAAAAGCATAAATTAATGCGTGTTAATGGAAATTGTGCAGAGATTTTTGGGAAAGATGTTTTGTAAAATGCAAATAATTAAAATGTTTAAGTGGTGGGATTTGCGAATAAAAAACTCGTCAATGCTCTGCCTATGTTTGTCGTTTAAAAGAAAGTTCATACAATCGTCTATAATAAGTATTAAATCTGGAGTTGTATAGCTCTCAATGTCCCTGTAACAACGCGTATTTTATCTGGGCCTAGGATTTCATTATTGTAGCTCGTAGACTCACTGACTCGCTAATCTAAATTCTAATCTGGGGAAAATAAATGAAATGAAGTCCTAATTACCTTAGCAACTCACTTTGGCCTAGTAAAATGTAAGAGGTTCAGCCTGTAGAAGCCCTTAAACCGTATTGGTCTAAAATCTCTGACTCTATCTCTAATTATTAATTCTGGCTGAACTATACAAATAAATAATAATCGATGCTGAAACTAAAACACTAAAATAATCGGTGTACACAAATCTGTAAAACGTATCTGTATAACACGAAACCTCAATCGCGTTTTTATTCTAAACAAACACAAATCAATATTTTCATAATCCAAAATAATCTCCATGAGAAAATAACGTAGCACTTTAGTCTTCTTCTTCTAGGTCCGCTCGCTCTGCTCTTTAAATCCAATCTCTCCTGAATGAGCTGCCGCTGCAGTCACTCGCAACTTTTATAGCTTTCCGTATGTCTGTATCTCTGCTGAGCGATGCCTCTGCGCAACCTCGCTGTCTTGCATAAACTTAAACTACTTAACTGTATACATACGGCTCACCGTAACACTAACATTAATCACTAATCTTATAAATCAATCTTACTCTACAAACATGCTCCTTTCATCACTCTTTTCTTGAAACAAATTTGATACCGAGTTTATACGTAGTAAACAATCAAATAATATTCAAGTCGTACAATAATTCATCTTTAAATCTTAACTTAAACAAACTAGGTCTATTCTTAAGTATAATAATTTATTCTGGGTAAAAGTTAGTAATCAAAATCTTAACAAAATAAGTAACTTAACTAGTTCTTAACTTATAGGAAACTATAAATAACATGATCAAAAAAATCTGAAGAATGTAATTAATGTATTCAAAATACAAGTTATTTTGAAACACATAAGTATAGAATCAGATGTAGATATTTCTAAAATTACAATCCATGAATCAATGCATAGTACCATAGTATACGTAGAAAATTAGATAATAACAATTCATTGTATCTAATTAGAAATCATAGAGTCAAACCTCATCTGTATCCTCATTAAAAAATAATTACGGTGGCATGACGACTTGGCTGGATCTCTTTTCACCATCTGAATTTAAAATGTGTTCTGATTAAAAACAAAATTAATTCCTGCAAAAATTAAAACTAATGAAAACACAAAAACGATTAAGATTATTCTGATTTAAATTTTGAAAACTGATGTGAATTTAGGGTCTATGAATGTCTGCCAGGAATTTGTCGGTGATTGCAATAGGGTATTTGAGTGCTCCTTGATGACATGGATTATAGTAAATTGGGTTGTAGCAGTATAGACAATAACGGCTGGACGGAATTTAATTGTACTTATCCAAACAATGAGCTCTGGTTACGTCATTTGGAACTTCGATGCGATTTGACGTTTCCCATATCTTGATCTTGTAATCTTCCCAAGCTTCCCAATTGTGAAAACCTCGTTCTTTGATTATCCACTCTTTGATAAAGACAACCGCCGCATGGACTTCAATTTTACAACCAATTATCCTCATTGTACGATAGTCTGGTAAATGATTTCTTTTAAAGTTAGCAAAACTTACCTTGAGCTTTTCTGGATCTTTTTGAAGAAATAAACGTCTGGCACTATCGACTCCAATTATGGCTCCGAATGTGTTTCTTCTTTTAACAATATTCACGCAATTGGGTGATAAAGCATCTGTTTCTGCATTTTCTGTGAATGGCTTAATTGGTAATTCTCGATTCGAAATCTTTGAATTGTACACTGGGAACTGTATTCCTCTGACTGTAACGAACTTTGGTGTTCCGTTTCTCTTCAATACTCTGGTAGGAATCTTTTTATTTTCCTCGATTATCGATTTCCTAATAGCTGCTGCTGATGGTTCGTCATCATCACTAGTATCGTCACTCTGTGATGGTTGATCAACTTGGTTGGAAATAGTCATCTAGCTATTTGTCTAATCTTTCTGCTTCACGTCTGTACTCACTTGCTGTTGGGCGCTTCTTATGTTGATTTTGGTATCTCTGTCCTGGAATGAATGTCTCTGACACTTTTCTTTTCAATGACCTTGGTTCACTATCTCTTTAAATTTTAGTTCTGAGTAGTATATGGAGTACTATGGACAGGATTTTCAAGTCACTCAACAGGTTTTTGAATCATGCAAAAAACAGCATAAAACAGTAATAAATCAATGATTTTTTGCAATTTTTACCGATTTTTCCATCATTTTTTTTCCAAGTCACACATTTTCTACAGCCCAAATTTTTCAAGTCACTCAAAACCATTTAAAATTTTTGCTTAATAA
This sequence comes from Dicyrtoma fusca, assembly GCA_034695205.1. NCBI lineage: Eukaryota > Metazoa > Arthropoda > Collembola > Symphypleona > Dicyrtomidae > Dicyrtoma > Dicyrtoma fusca. The sequence continues at coordinate 1,529 of JAQFZC010005180.1, read as the reverse complement.
TTTTTGTCTATAATAAATGGACTAAGCATCTAAAAACGCCCTAGGGCATTTTGTATTTTTATTCATTAATTGTTTTGTAGATAAATGGCCGATAGAAATAAATGTGAAATGATTTTACTTTTACGAAATCTCGTACACCATCAAAGGTAAGTGCTCATAAAATACTAAAAAACATCTAGGAAATGAACAGCGGATAAAGCAAGAAAAAGAAATTATACTTGTAAAAGAGCTAAAAAGGATTTAAAAAATAGAAAAAGTAGAAACAGTTAAGAAACCTAAGGAAAAAATTATAATTAATTATGATTTTGGAAATAGTAAATTAATTAAACGGCAAAAAACCGATGAAAAACTTAAATTTTCACCAAGATACTTATATTTGGAAAATAAAACAAATTGAAACTGGTGATATTATAGATGTTTTAAAATCTATATTTAAACATTAGAAAAAATATTTTTAACTAGAGTCAAAATTTATATAGGAGTTTCAAGTACTTTTACTGATGGCACACAGTTCCATAAATCTTAGAGTGTTTACCCTAAAAACGGAATTCCGACAAATGAATTATTAGCTGAAGCCACCGGTAAAATTGCCACATATAAAGACATTACAACAAACAATATTGATTTTCAAATAACAATAATTGATAATATTCAAGATAAAGGGAAAGAACCATAAAAAATAATACATTTGTATGAAGATATTAAGAAACAAAGATGTGCTAATAAAAATAATAATAATGACAATTTATGTAGTATAAGAGCAGTTGTTGTTGCATTAGCATATTCAAGTTTAACCAAGCTTAAACATGCTAAAAATCTTGGTTTAGAAGGTGTTAACAACAGAACAATTAAAAGAATTCGTATAAATCAAGATAATTGTCAAGACAAAATAGTAAACAATTTAATAAATTACGTAGAAACTCGAGTTGAGTTGAGTGATCTTTATTCATGTGTCAGTTCAATTCAATACAAATGTACTGCTTTACAATGAAGGACACGTTACTCGCGAGGTTACCGCGAGGTAACTTCTGTCTTTCCTATCTGTGCTCCGTCCTTGGGAGAGGATCTATGACGGCGCGGCGCGCAGTCATATATCTCGACTCTCAGCCCTAGTTACCTAGTAGATGAAGTTAGTCAGGCGTCCAGGCTGACCATACAAAAGTGAAGCAAGGTTCGAGCGCGACTATCATATCAATTCCGCGGCTCCCGCGAGGTCTCCTCTTTCTCTCCCATCGGTGACCCGATCTTACAAGAGGATCAGCGGCGACGCGACTCACTGCCTGAAGTCACGATCTTGATTTTAGAGCTTCTAGCGAATGTTTCTATCCAGGCCTTCTTATTGAGCGCATGACCTCAAAGTCATTAGGGCAACAAGAGCTATTGCGATAATTCTCAACCGCGACCTCCTGTTTAACTCCGCGGCCCCCGGGAGGTCATTCCTGCCTTCTCCACCGTTGTCCCGTCCCCAGAGGAGAATCCGTGATGGCGCCATCCACCATCGGAAGTCGCGATCTCGACTCGTAGGCGCC
>JAQFZC010005179.1:0-14631 GCA_034695205.1 Dicyrtoma fusca | reverse complement strand
GCGCCATTAGCAGCAAAAGCAACCAGGAGCCATCCAGCAACAAAAGGTGGTGTTAAGGCTAATATTGTCATTTTCCGGCCTAGAATATTAATTAGTGTTCCAGATACTAGACCCGCTGCCACGCACCCCAACTGTAGATGGACAAACAATTCAAAGGCATTTTAATTTTCATATATTATTTATCCAGTCATTTCCAGTTCTGTTCTCCTAATAATTAGTAAGCCTAATTATTAAAAAATATACCTAGAGAGGTATTTTATTAATTAAACCAGCTACTAATTTTTATACAGCTCCATAATATGTGATTTGCTTTGCACTGCACTGAACATATTCCTTGACCTTGTATCGTTATTTCGTAATGATTTAATGAATAGTTAGAAAGCGTGTCAAAGATCAAATAATTAAGATAATTGGTAATGTACGTACATTTATGCCTACAACATTAAAACTTAAAAAATCTAAAATTCAACTTTTTTATATTGCATTGCGGCTAGACTTGAACGCATTTATTACTTAACTTGTATAAACTACCGTTGACATAATTTAGCATAGAAAACATCAATCGACGAAGTTTAGGGTGACTCAACTTAAAAACTATTGCATCAGTAATTAATTTAGCCGAATGACGAAGAAGCCCGGCTACATGTTTCGGAAAAAACAGTTTAAAAATTATTGACTAAACAAAAATATGTTGCTAAACCTAAAACAGACTAAAACTGATTCAAACATAATTATTTTTCATTTATTTGGTAGTCTAAATAATACAGGCATTGTAGATGGACGATACGTTCCCTTCTTACAGTAGACTAAATCAAACTTACCCTTAAATCTACTTATTCTAGAATTATTTCTAGTGTATGGGTCTAACCAGTTACGGTGTCTACTCGATTTTTGAAACTTGATTCCGAATCCTAGCAGCAATATTTTGAATTTGCTTTCCAAAATATACAATTTAATAGCAATATGTAAATAGTTCCAATTTGAAAGATAAGTATTCAAAATTATCGTAGGAATTATTTTTCAAGCGCTGTTATATCGTAATATTAATGATTCTGATAGACATTGCATCGCATCGGCTCCTTACTCGAGAATCATATTTTAGTTTACTTCATATATATAACTTATAAATAGTAAGAAGTTGGCTCCGACTGAAGCCACGTTGTTTTGACTTTCTTAGTATATTATACAATTTTTTAACAGCTTTGTTCACAATAAACTAAACATAGTTGCCCCAAGATAATCTATTACATCATTGAACCCCCAAGAGTTTCATACAATGAGCAGTAGGAAGTGGAATGTTATCAATTGGGAGCTGAGTATCTTAAAATTTGTTATTTTTGAAAAAGAAGTCTATTATCATACAACATATTTGGAAGGCTAAGTTTCATACCCAGCTCCTGTGTCCAGCTACATATACACAAGTATTGTTTAACCAATTTTTGCATTTTGTGAACACCGTCACACAGGATTGCCTCCGCTAAGGTCATCTCATCGACATATCCATTGAAAATATGAATTATTTTTCCTAATAGATTCTAATTGGTCCTACTGAATTTAACTAGTATTTTGTTAATTAATACAATAAATAATAAAGGTGTTAGTTTTGTTCCTTGAAGAGTACCAAGGTTAGATGAGATTGTGTACATATGTAGATCTATACAGACCGACGAGACAGCGACAGCAATACAGTATAAGCTTGTGATCCCTACATTTTAATTCTATTGGCTTCTTCAATGCTAATTGAGCATTTTCAATTGTTTGCATTTGCATTGTGTTGGGATCAGCCGAAGCATTAAATCTCATTAGAGCTGTTAATTCAATAAATCCTTAGTCTGGGTAAGTGAGTAATACAAATACTCATTGAAAGGCACTTGAAAATTATTGATAAACAGTATTATTACAAAGTCCTTCTCACTCCTGTGTAAAAAATCCATGTAAAATCAATGTTTTTTAAAAATGTACAATGTAAGTACATCGGTAGGTAGATTAGATTTGTTTTTGGAGTAAGGCTTTGACTGACTGACTAGCATGGAAATCAAAATAATAATAATTTCCCATCCACTCGTTCACCGGGTTCATAAAAAGTCTCCTATCGATCCGCAAAATATCAGACCTAGAGAAAAGTAGGTCAGTAGTACGAGGAGCACACCGACTTTCCTAATGCCACTGCCACTTCTGCATTCTACGAGTCACTGCAGCAGCAGTGGGCTCCCAACGATGCGAGGGTAAGAAGATCGAGCTCAAGCTGGCATTATAAAATAATAGCCGGCGACGGCCTTCACAGAATCTAGCTTGAGACTTGAGAGCAACATGGCATATGGCAACGGCAACGGCAACGCAACGGTTTCATCTTTCCTAACTTCAACACATTCACATTGCAATGTCGCCTACTGACATTGTACATAAGGAACGTATTTATTTTATTTTTAAATTTTATACACTTTCAGACTAACAGAGTGTACAATAGGAACAGAACAAGAGAACCGAACCGTAGTTCCGTATACAAACACTGTATGTACTGGGTATAGATACCTTTTAACCTTTATTCTGCTTTCTGCTCAAATCCTAAGACCACATAAAAAAACCATAAGCGTGATAATCTTGAGTAAATACTGCGTAAAATTAAAAACCATTTGCCATGCACATATAAACCTGATCGTACGACGTTCTATGTCACTCGCTTTTGCCTTGGCCTTAACTTATTTAGTCGGATATATATAGACTAGAATAGAAAACACAAAATTTGAAAGAGCGTGAGTGAGCACGTTGACGTTACGAATATACTAGGCATTTACTATTTACTACTACTACAGTATCTAAACCTAACCCACCCACGATTTTAGTGTTTGTTTTTTTTCCCTGTCATTTTAGTTTTTTTTTCTAAACAGGAAAATATATGCGTAGCTTACAAAACTTACAATTGTTACAATTTACTATCATTTGGTTTTCAAAACTAATAATTTTTTCAACTATCATTATAACATTGGAGAAAAAATGTAAATATGAAAACTGTTATTCTGTTATTGGTAGTACTATACTAGACATGGTATTATGTAGTTTTAGTTACTTACGGTTAAAATAGCGCCTATCCATGAGTTCATTTGTTCGCTAAAGTCAAAATCTCCCCTGTTTTTAATATCAGGAAGTGCTGGGGAAGTCCATCCCAATGCAGTTCCAAGTCCGAAAGCTCCAATAGAGGCTAAAATAATGAAATTGTAAATCAATTTAATACAAATATATATGCGTCATGTGAACAAAAATATAATTCTTCAAAAAATAAAATGAAAACAAAATAAAATGAACAAATGAATAAAATTACCAGACACTGCTGCCAAGTACTGTGGACCTTTTTTCGCCACAAAATTACTTTCCCCATTACCGTAATCTCTATAATCACCCATTTTATTCAGTACAATCTTGTTAACTGTAGTGAGATCACAGCACAGCAAGACATCCAGCTACTATCACAGGGTACACAGTTCATGCACAACTCTACTGGACTAAAAAACTATGGATAGACTAGAAGAACTTTTCTTGAGCTAGCAACTGACTGCTGCGTTGAACTTGAACTGAGAGAGACCGGAGACACGAGAGGCAAGTTGAGATGGTGGGAAGCGTCGCGATTTTCGGAATGAGAGAGAAAACTGTGCAAAATATTTCAATTGAGCTGGTTGCGCACTTGACTCCTCGTATTTATCTACTTACTCAATCTCAATACTACAACAGAACTATATTTACATACACATGACACACCGACCGACCCCGACAGACAGACATACGGACAAACAAACTATTCAAATTAACTTTCACGCTTGAACTGCACCAGTTTTTAGTGTACCCTAAACACTACTCATTTTTTTTAAAAAGCACGCAGATAACGGAGGCTACAATCTACAACCAGAGATAGGGAATACCATCACGATAAGCGTTGGGACCTGAGAAGCAGAGTTACGCATATTTAAAAAATTTCAAAGCATATGGTTTAAAATGCAATGTAAATTTTTCAGGAAAATTAGATATGTATTTCACATTTATTCAAAATTGAAAATTGTATTCTAATTCTAAAAATTGAATTCAAATTTTATTCTGTACATTTCCAACAATTTTTAAATACGACAATGAAAACTTTTTCGAAAGCATGGCAAGTCACTTGTACCTGCTTTCAAAAACTTGTAAATACAAAATTGTGGAAGGAAAATAAATGTGGACTACTCTACAAGCGTTATGCTTTGCTTTGCTTCATTGCTATTGAATATTCTTTATTTTGCTTCTTTTACCCCGATATGCATAACTGTTTTGTACAAACTAAAAACAGTTGATGTAGGTATTATATTTATGAGGTACATTGGTACATATGGAATTGGAGTCTCTAATGTCCGTCGTGTGATACAATTACGCTCAACAGTCAGTCAGTCAGTCAGTCAGTTTATGTGGTATTTACCATTTACTGGTCATCGTAATGTAATCCTAGACGACATCTGGTAGGTATGAATGGCTGGCTATCTAGAGATACGCTATGTAAAGCTGACCTTAACAAAAAATTCCATATCTTTTTTACTCGGTATAAAACCCCATAATATGTATGTATAATTTACTTTATGATAATAAACTTTAGTTTTGTACTTAAGTATCAAATTATTATGATTATTGTTTCAGAACGTCAATTACAGTATCAGTCCTACTGTCAAGTTCAACCAAATCAATCTGGACGTTTACACAACTATAATTTTATTATTCTATGCCTTCTGATAGTGGATAGTAGAAGTATAGGGTTGAAACAAGGTTTTGTATGGACACAGTAATATCAATAACAAAATTAGGTAATGCAGTGATTAGATATTGAAGCTTCACAGCTTTGCTTTGCTTACAATTTACAATACAATTTTAAATGCGCACATCCTGTCCTAAAGTATCTAGACTACTAATTTCCTTCCCTCCCCATTCATAGGAGGTAGTGTAGAGGTAGCAAAATTAATTGCGATCTAATATCCAATCAATTATCATCACTGATTACACTCTTTAAATAAATTCCTACAATTATTTCTACTTGAATGATTCTGGATTTGACAGTTCCCGAAAAGTTGTCAAAACAACAGCTAGAACGTTTCAATTTCAATTGATTTTGGTTCATCTTTCCATCTCGTGTTCATAACACGTTGTTTTTATAACATATATTGTCGTTCGTCACGTTTTTGTTCACGTTTATTGATAAAAAAACCGTGAATGAAAATATTTTTTTTCGATGCACTTGACAAGTGACAATACATACGTACAATTATACAATTATATAAATTTCAAAGGTGAAGTTAAGTACTTTCTTGACAGAGTCCTGACTCAACAAAATAATTATTGATGGAGGCTATGAGCCAAGGATTTGGATAATTGGAACGTGAGATAAAAATTCCGGCACTTTTTCTCCTGAATTGTTGTTGAATAATTTATGTCAATCAAAATACAAAACAGATGTAGGTAATTCAACCCTATTCCTTAACAATAAGACACACATATTGTATGCCGAAACACACTCGACATGCATATAAAGACCTGGGAATGAAAAATGTAATCAATTGAATGTGAATGCGGAAATCTTTCCCTCTGCTTTGGTTTGGGCTACAGTCACAAACTTACGAGTAAGTTATATATTTCTACAGAAACTTACGGAAATGTTCCCAAGGAAAAATATTTGCCATTTTCCTGTTGTTACTAGCTCACGTTTGTCAGCACTTGTCCCAAATTTCGAAATTATAAAAATACTAATCCGACCTGGCAATGCAATGTGGTCTATAACTACCGGCTTCAGATTCGGTCCTAGTATTTGCCAAAAGAATTATTTGTTTTTTCCTTATCGTATGGGAAATTATTTTCATAAATAATAAAACCTGTTTGCCTAGCTTTGTTTTCTGAACAGTTTTTGAATTTTTGATAAATATATCTGACACAGTTCCGGGTTTCCATTGTAATTGTAACATAGAACTCTAGCTAATTTCTATGGGATTTTTTAATGAACTATTAAAAGACACGATTATAAAAGTACATAATAATTCTTTGCGATTAAATTCTAAAATTATACAATAATATTTAATCCCCCCATGATGTCATTAGAAAGCAGGTTGTGTTTACAATGTTGGTAATATAACAAACTGTAGAATTTAGAATGTAGTATTATTGTATTGATTTGAATTTGGATATTGACTTGTGCATTAATCATAGTTTTACGGAAACTATTGAATAAATTAAAAATCAATTAGTTTATTTAGTTTAAAATAATAATAATAATAAATTAATGTAAAGGCAACTTCAAAGACAGCGACAGCTCAAAACAAATACAATAACAAAAATAATAACACAGCAATCTACTCACGATATAAAGTAAACAGCTCACTTTTAGCATTACACAAATATTGTAAATGAATAAAAATATGGTAAAATGAACAGATAAGGACCTTACTATAGAAGATAAAAACACGCGAGTTTTTGGTGTATCTTCTTGAATTTGCATTGATTGAAACGTGACCGACTGGTCCAATTAGAGAAATGATAGGAACTTCACAAAAACAAATTGTGAAACACAAAACACAAAAAATCTTTCAATCAACCGAGGTCACTACGGAGAATCGGCTATGCACACTGCCCACTAATGTTCAATTTTGATTGCATTTACATTTATGACAGTTTGCAAAGATAACAATATTAAAAAAATGTAAATAAATGTTTGCACACTTTGAGGATTTATTACGATGTTATTCACACTATGAGTGAGTTTTCACTGGAACTACAATTGCTACTTACCGCTGTCCCTTGTCGTTGCTTAATTACTAATTAACTCATTGTGTAAAGCGAATGAATTGATTTGAGTCCAACCAAGAACGCCAAGCAAAAAGGGACAAGAGGAAACCAGCAGAGGTGGTGTGATGCTTTGGGACGGAATGTGCGGATGCTTATGCCACTGCTAGTTATTCCTTTTTGTAGTATTCGACTCATGTGTGTAATGTGTAATATGAATATGGTATCCTAAGAAGCTAAATGATGTATATCTTTCAAATGGGTCTTAAAAGCAAACTGACACTTGATGCGGCTCAAGCTGTCTTAAAAAAGAGACTATAATTTCAAATGTACTTCAAACAAATCCTTCTGAAACTTTCAGAAAAAAATGTATCATATTTTGGTCTTTTTTCAGCTTTTTAAAACCAGGCCAGCGCAGCTGTACATTAGCTTTTTAAAAATGTAAATAAGGCAATTTGAGACTTTTAATACAGAATAGTTGAAAATTATCATTTCAAAAATTTAAATGACATTTTGACACTTTAGAAACCTGCAAATATGCGTTTTTGTCGCTTTTATATAAAGCCGGATTAGATGGATATCATCAGTGATATTTCAAAAATACAAATAAGTCAGTTTGTAATTTTTTTGAAATGGACAAATACATACTACGGTTTTCATTTTTTTAAGAAATGCAAGTAGGTAGACTTCAAAACCATCTGCAATTTTGCACCCTTTCCCAACCATTGATTTGACATTTACAATAAACAAATAAATATACATTTGCCAGTTTGCTTTTAAGCATTGCTGGATACATACTTCATTTTGCTTCTACGGCACACATGGCTAGATGTAAGCTGAAACTGCGCTTATCTATAGATTAATAGAAGAAACCGAACACTAAAACGTACCTAACTATAGAGTAACCCTCTCTTGCGAAGCAGTATAGAGTATCAAGCCCTGTATATGTGCAGCTTTGAACTACCTCAACAAGAAGCTTACTGAGCGTTTTTTCCTCGTAGTTCTGGTTCGCAAAATTATTCGCAAACGGAAATGGCCAACAGACATGTGTAGATAAACCTATGCGATAAAAACCATTGGATTTGCAAGTGGAAGTTGTCAAGCATGCAAACTATTAACTGCAAAAAGTACCTCTAGCAGTAGCAGACTCACACATCTGCCATGCCATGTCATAACATTACGCAGCCACAGCACATAACTTCAGAAACAGAACGGTTGCAGTTTGTAGTAGCTTAAGTAGCTGACAGAGCCAGTGCTGACATAATTATGCATATATAATAGGTAAGTAATAAAACACGAAAGCGTCTGTAACGTTCTAACGCAGCTCAATAAATGTACAAATTGAAATATGTACAATTCTTCATTTAAAAGTGTCAATTGAGCGTACATAGATCATTTTCCACGCATAACTGTCACTCACCAATTGCATAATATGTGAAAATATAGTCATTAAGTTGAGCATAAAATAAATTACGTAATAACTAAATATTTTTATTTTAAGCTCAAATAATTCCAGAATGCACAACCAACATGTTGGTTCATCTGCCCCGATGCTTCAGTAAGTTGTCATTAAAACATATATTTTTAAAAACAAAAATCCTCGGGTATGGAAATTTTTTGAAGTGTCATTTACTTCATAGTTCAGGGCTAAGGGGTTATGTGGAATCACTTGTATAGTTAGGTATGTACACATTGGTTATGATTCTTGTGGTACACGATTGTCTTTTTTATTGCGCCGGCTTTTATTGAAATTGGTTTACACGTCATCTTAAGCTTATGACAGAAAGAAAGTCGCTCCTGGAAGTTTTGTTGTAGCATGTACATTGACAATTACCATAATATAATCATTTACCGCAACAACACATGGCAAGTCATTTAACAGCCAAGTGACTCAGTCTCTTCCTGTATTACATATTAGTTCCAAAAATCCAAAAAAGTAGCGGGATATACCTATGTATATCTCAAATATTTTCTTATGTTCTGCTACTTTACTGCAAACTTACTATGTAATGCCAACGACGCTCGGCCGGGTGTTTTTCGAAAAGAAAAATTATACAAATATTTAAGCGGGAGACGAGTTGATAAACTTGGGAATTTTACAACACAGTTGATACTCTGATACGATCACATATTGTTTGTTTTTGTGGTTATATAATGAGCATTAAAGTCAAAGAGAAGCATAGTCTATGTATGTATATGTTATGACCTTGGACTTCCCGCAGACAGCATAGGGGAACGCGAATAGGTACTTCTATCTACATATTATTCATTGTCGTTGAGATGTGTGATAACAAATAAGTGAAGTAGGTCTACATGTATACATACTAGTAGTTACTAATCGGAATTATTATTGTTCATACGCAGGTAGACGCGTTTACGGTCAGTAGACGGGGTCAGGGTCAAAATTAAATTGAGCTACAAACAATATTTGAAAAATTTTACCTAAAACAACAGCAATATTTGAACTATAACAGAAACACACGTACCTAGATTTGTTCCTACCTACTAAGAATCATATAAACAAGGAATCATTTCGATTCCATAAAGATACAAAAGACTTACGATATCTCTATATGTATGCACGCATTTAGATTTTAATAAACGTTTAATGACATAGGCATTTACATACCTATGTATGTATATGGCAGCATAAACTTGCGCAATATCGCGGTAATAGGAATCAAGTTATCTCACACATAAGTAAGTGCAATTTTTTCGTCTTTTGACATGATTGACTGTTTTCAGTTTTTGTTATAGTCACAAATTCCTAGACAAGGTGAGGCAACGCAACGTTGAAACGATGGGGAATGATGAAAGAAGTTTCTATGCTACTGTATTTATATTTTCTGAAATCGCTTTATTTCCAATTTCCAATATATTTCAGTGTAGCCAATTTAGTACCAAATGTGGTGAAGATTTTGTGGTAACGGTAAGAGGCTTTTAGTCATATTACTTATTCATCCAGTTAATTTGTGGACATGGCCTTTACAACCACCCCTTCTCTCCAATTTATACAATGATTTAGTTCCATCAATTAGCTATTTGAAAACACACATCTAAGGACACTTCAAAGATAGCTAATAGATCTTTAATAACTGCAACCAAACATGTACGGTATATTGTGTCATCTTGGCAAAATATTACTGCAGCATCAGTGAAATAAAAATATTTCTACTCTCGCACGTAACAAAATCATGGGGGTTGTAACGGCCATAGCCACAAACTGGATAATTACTGGATATTAACTGGATGAATAAATAAATATTACTTTTAGTTCAACACCAGCTTTTTAACTGGCATTGCAGGTAATTTAAATAACACAACCGAATATGAAGCTTTTAAGGAATTGAAGCTGGCGGCGTTAATTCAGACTTCCTGATTTCCAACCCTCTGGGTTGCAACCCTATGAGCGGACGAACTTAATATTACAAAATACAATTACGCCGCAACTTAGCTGTTGTGTGATTTTTTTGAAGCATAATAAGGAAACTGCCTTATTAGTTTATAAAGCATTTAGCCGAAAAAAAGACATTCTTAGAAGAATTCCATGGGCTCTCGCTTAAGTCTCACGTGAAAATTATTACACGTGACCAATTTAATAAATGAATGAGACCTTTGCTGCGGATGGTTGAGATACGGCTGCGCGGATCGTTACATTACGCCAGAAACGTCAAAAACTATGCCAAAGTCAAGCTATAGCGTAAAAACTGTTTAAAATCATTAAAAAAGGGCTTGAGTAACACCTCTTGTTAGAAAGCGTCAAGACCGGCCGAGTCTAGTCGGACTAGAATAGCGGACTAGCGACTTCACTAGACTTTTGAGCTTGTTTGGGCGGTTTGACTAGACTAGACTAGCCATGGGTGGAAAAAGTCGTGAATAGAATAGACTAGACTAGCAAGAGCCTTCGACCAAAATGACTAGACTAGACTAGCCCGGATTTCCCTTATGTTAAGGGATAGACAACTCGTAGACTAGACTAGACTAGGTTTTTATGTTGACTAAACAAATATTGACTATTTTGGTCGAGAAAAAACAGCGTGACTAGACTACACTAGACTAGCGGAAGCTTAAAAAATAAATGACTAGACTAGACAAGTTTTGGCCAGCCTTGCTTTCTAACACAATACGAATTGTACCAAAATTAAAGTTCTCACTAAATTAGACATGTTGGGCAAACGCAATACTAGGAACTTTAGCAAGAACGTTTGCAAGAGAAAGCGTAATTTTGTATTTTCCTTTGTGTGATATTGTTGAACCTAGTTGCAAGATTTGCAGAAAATGGTCCTAAAACGCTGATGTAGTTTAGCAACTGACCAAGGCCGCTGATTGGTTTGTTATGAGTTGAAGGGTTTTGTTCTTTTTGCAGCAAATTTTTAATTTGGCCGGGTGATTGCAGATGTAGAACAATATTGATTTTTTAAAGTGAATAAAGTAATAATTATATTAATTTTTATTGTGGCTATTGAATTTACAATAGTGCTTGTCAATAAAATGTCTCATTTACTCGTTATTAATCAAGTTGAGTTGCCTGACTTAAATATAATCGAGTTGCGTAAATGAAAACAACGATGCAATAATCATGGAAGAGGTAAGAAAGATAAAATAACAATTACCAAACATTTTAAATCTAATTTGATACAGTAGTAGTAATGGGTAAATTAATAAAATAGTGTAGATTCATTAACATGTGTGTAGTAAACAGACTTTTTTATCTCTGTAACGCCATCAAAATCCTTTAAATATTGCCAGTTATTCATACTCCAATTTTTGGGACAGTGTAGTTGACTTATTATATTTTGTACTCCTCTTTATGATTGTGATTTATTGTTTAATTGTAAGGGAAAATGTTGAGTACAGAAGTTGCTTTACCGGATAAAAGTCCAAAGTAGTAAGCAAAGGGAAAGGAAGGAAGCAAGAGCCACATTCCGCCGACAAATTTAAACCAAACAAATGTAAGCCTACAGTTACAAAACGTGACCAAAAGCCTCGGTTTAGCGTCCAAAATGATGCCGATCTACTTGAAGAAATCTTGATTCTAAAACCAATGTTTTAGAGGACCGACAAGTGGAAGAAAATGAAAAAACATGATTGTGGCTTTTGATGCACCGACTCAACAACGACGATTTAAGGATCTTCTTGCTGAATTTCGAGAGGAAGAATTTGAAAGCCTGAAAAGCTCAGGTATGGACGAAGAAAAACCAGAGTGGGCTATTCTCACTGATATAAATAAAATCATGTATAACAATACGCTGCTATCAATAATATCATCGATTAAAAATGAAGGCAAGAAAGGAACAAAAGCTGGCAAAGAAATAAGAAACATTGTAATGAAAACACAAGTGAAAAACGAGAAAAGAGTGAATTTATTCGTTTTCAAGTGTCTCCTGGTGGAAGTGCAAAACAAAAATCTGTAGTGGAAGTGTTACACATTACGAAAACAAAACGAATGGCGTAAAAAAAGAAAAACTTTATTTTGAAATGCAAAAATATAAAGATGAAAATGAGCAGCGTTCACTTTATCGTGCATTGCCGGAAAGGAGACTACAATTGCCAGAAAAAGGTCAGGATGGCATTGCACCAACTAATGATGGCGTTGGTTCAGGCCTTCAATAAGTAACACCAAATTTGGTTGATCGCAGGCTGTTTTCAATCTGATTTTCTGCTGTTATTGTGTTTTCGATGTACTTTATGATCTCTTTGTTATTTTGTGCAAGGATCCCATAGTAGATCCATACACTAAATGTAAAAGGTAGAGGGGAAAATTGGACCAGAGAACATACGAGATGTCAACCAAGACAAATACTATTATCAGACATAACATCATTCCCTTTTAAAGCATTCTCAAAATCAGCACTGCATATTATTCTTAAAGTCATAGGCACAAGTCATAATACAACGGACACTACAAACTTCTTTCCAGTGGTGCCTGGAAGGAAAACCCATTGAAGCAAAATAACATTACCAAAAATGTTAGAGATCATGTTTTCTCATAAAACACCTTCTCCGGGGGTCACCTAGGCTACGCTTTCGCGAAAAAATAAACAATTTTCAAAACAACGTCTAAAAATGCTGGGCAAAAGTCATAATACATACATTTATTTTACTTCAGAAAATAATGTTTTTCAATATTATTTGGAAATTAATATTTTGTAGCACAACCGTTAGCTGCAATCACAGCTTCTAGACGTCTTTGGATTGATTCGACGAGCTCCCGGGTGCGTTCTGGGCTAACTGCCTCCCACTCTTCCCGAATTCTGTGCATTACCCTTGACTTGCTGGTAAAACGCCTAGCCTTTACTTTTCTTTTTAGCTGATCCCACAAATGCTCAATTGTGTAGAGCTCAGGCGATTGAGCGGACCATGGGAGGACATTCACCTTGTTTTTTTGTAAAAAAACTTTTTGCCAATTGCAGAATTATGTTTGGGGTCGTTATCCTGCTGAAAAACAAAACGCCTTCCCAACCCTAGTTTTGTAAGGGATTGCTTTATATTGTTCTGCAATAAGTCCACGTAGTATTCTGCATTCATTTTGCAGTCAATAAACTGCACTGTCCCTGTCCCAGCAGTATTCATCGACCCCCATAGCATAACAGACCCACCCCCATGCTTGACTGTCTTTAAGATGTTACTATCCCGTAGCGCTTCCTTCGATTTTTGCCAAACTTTTTGGCCGCCATCAGAAAAAGGTTGATCTTGGTCACATCCGTAAATAACACGGTAGTCCAAAAACTTAGGAGCTTGGAAACATGCTCCCGGGCAAAGGTCAACCGGCGGATCCTATTTCTATTCGATATAAGGGGCTTTCTACGCGGTGTCCTGCTTCTTAACTCAGCACTTTTAAGCACCCTTCCAATAGTACAAAGAGACACCTTCTTTTCTTTTTCCTCTAACAGATGTTTTTGCTGAGTCCATGCACTTGTAAAAGGACTGGCGGTCACTTTTCGGACCATTTTCCTTTTTTTCATGGTGGTCAGTATGGGCGTTCTTCTTTTACGTAGCTGGTTACGAATAGAGCCCTTTCTTTTGTAGCGTTGAATTATTCCAGTCGTCACAAAGTGAACGTTGAACATACTGGCGATCTCCCGAATTGTTTTGGAACCCTTTTCTCCTTTTTCACATGTTGCAATTATTAAATCGCGAATTGCAACTGAGGTTTCCTTTCTATCCATTCTTTGTATTTAAAATTCCTACAAATAATAATAATTATATGCCCTATAGTAGATGCACGATATACCATCGTACGTTAAACACT
Source organism: Dicyrtoma fusca (assembly GCA_034695205.1). Classification (NCBI taxonomy): domain Eukaryota; kingdom Metazoa; phylum Arthropoda; class Collembola; order Symphypleona; family Dicyrtomidae; genus Dicyrtoma; species Dicyrtoma fusca. Next base: position 596 of record JAQFZC010005179.1, on the reverse strand, counting down.
CATTCCAGTATTATTTATTAAATTTAATATAATAATTATCAATGAAAGTGTTATTTACAATTTCCGGATTTGTATCGTCACTTTTTCCGCGGGCATTCAGCGAAATAACTTATTACCGCCTTAGTCTATTTGTATTTCCGGAAATGTCGCATACATTTGTGTTATAAACATGATGTGTAATTGTATTATATGTATTGACATATTTGCCGGCGAAGAACAATGATTAATTTTAGGAGGGAAGTTGCCCGCGTGCTTTGTATTATGACTTGTGCCTATCACTGTATTTAAATGTTATTAATTCGTAATGTCGCCGCAGGGACTCGTTTTCAGACCGATTGGGCTATTTTACCCAGTGTTCTCAACGTCTGATTGGATAAAAAGTAACATAGTCTGAAGATTCTATCGAATTTTTTAAACTAATAACGATAATTATTGCATTTACATGCACCTAACCTATACTTATTTACGACTTTTACTTTATTAATCATTTTTATAACACGAAGTTTAATCACAGTAGACATTAGGGTAAAGTCAGGTAATTGTGACCAATTTTAACACAGTTAAAGTTTAAATGACTTCACATCATGGATAAAACG
>JAQFZC010005178.1:0-14634 GCA_034695205.1 Dicyrtoma fusca | reverse complement strand
TTATCGACTTTGAGCCGTCGGCATTGGTTTCCGTTATTGTGGTTATCGTTTTTGTGGTGATAGTTCCATCAGGATTCGTTGTAGTTTGGGTCTCAACTTTTGTGTCGGTCTTTCCCATTTTGAATTTTCTAGTGGGTGGTTAAACCAGAGTTTTCTAACTGCATCAAAAAGTAATATTTACTATGAATTACTCTTTCTGTGGTGTAATTATTCTCGTACTAAGTCAGGAGTCGGTATTAAAAGGTATCTAACCGAACGGACCGGAGGTAGTATTAATATTAATAATCTTCATTACCTGGTAAATTGGAATTTTGGGTAATCGTCAATTTTGTCGAAAATTATGCTCCTATTATGCTAGGCTAGCCCTAGAACTATGATACTGAATACTGATGTGTTAGGTACAAATGTGATATTTATATTGAATTAATTGAATGATCTCAAATGGGTGACTCAATTAGTCTATCAATAGTCTAGTCTCTATAGGTTATGGTGAAAAAGGACTGCTTTTTTAAAAACTTTTTTCATCCTTTAATTTTAGTCAGTGTAAGCAGTAGCATTAACTTTTTTTTTTAAAGAAGATAGTAAAAAAAAATAACAATCTGTTGTCTTAAGATTTTTAATTCAAATAAATAATAAAAGCCATCGTCAACAGTAATGTATCTATGTATGTACTTCTGTAGACTAGACAGTCATTAAATATTTCCACCAATTCAGAAGAGTTTAAATTTAAAATTACCCATTACAAAAAGAGGCTAAAGTCTTAACTACTGTCACCAGTATTAAACCACTGTACTATAGGGTAGTTTATATTCTTTAGTTAAAATTTCCGCGTTCATAAAACCCTAAATACTGATAATAACTCTAATTATTTTTTGTAGTTTAGATACGAAGAATCTTAGCAATTCGCAATACTTTCTAATTAACTTTTTGCAATAAAAAACAGACGAACGTTCACCAAAGATGAACTTGATCAATAAATCAAGATTCCGACCTACAGTCTACTTAAATAACAGAGTTTATTTTTCCAAATACAAAACAGATCAAATTAACCAACTACATAAAGCGGTTTAAAGTCTTTGCTGCCCCCGTACCACTCTGGAAGTAAATCTGGGGTAAACGATTTGGCAAGGATGGGTCCCCAAACATTTTTGTTTGTTCCGTAAACTTCCATTCTATCCAATAATCGCAAAATAAAAGGACGGGCAATGTTCAACCAAGTTTCCGATATTGGATTCACTACAGAAACGATCAAATAAAATATTTCATATTGCCGTATGAAATATTACGAATATGTACACCTATGCAAGTATGTATTTTAACTAGGAAAAACATCAGGATGACCTTACCATTTATAATAATAAGTCTACCGATGTGCTTTTCGAAGTATCGACGGTAGTTACTCAGCATCCTCATTTGGTACTGAAGGACTGACAAAGAATCAAATAAACGTTTGATTAATTCAGTATTTAATACGCGCAATTGCAACAAACATAATTCATCTTGAAGGAAAGTAAAACTTTATACCTCTGCGATCTGTAAAAAAGTCTAGTTTAAAGCCCTCAAAGTCGAAAATCTTGACATGCTGATGGACATGATGTTCGGGTGTGCTCTTTAATGAGTGAGACTTAAGGCCAACGTAAGATAGATATCGAATATGTTTGTCGAAAAGGGCCTGTGACTTCTTGGTTTTGGCGTACTTGCCAAAATTATATTTCCCCCATTCCATCACCCACACTGAAATAATAAGCAAAGTATTATGAACACCTGTAGTGGGGAAGCGCCTAATTGTGTACAGGAACTTGAGTTTCAATGAGTTATTACACAAATTATTTTTTGATAATAAATTATTACTAGTTGTTAGGTAGGTATTTCTAATCACTAGCATCAAAAACTAATTTTTAGAACAACAACTCGTCTTAAAAGGCCACGCCCTGATCACATTTAAGGACCCGTTCATAACAAGAAGCTTCCCAACTCTCATTTTTATTTAAGTTTAATATAAAATGCTAGATATAGATATTTTTATGCTTACCCGGTCTACTGCTGTTGTCGAAGCCAGTTATATACGTCGGGGCATCCTTCTGAAGTTCAGTGGGAGGTTTCCAGTGGTCAAAGTCATCATCGTCTCGAAGTCCAGGAATAATTGCCTACAAAATCCAGAATTGTAAAACAAATTAAAAACAAATAATTTTACAAAAAATGACAATGCACATCACATCACGAATAAATACAATTTAGACACAAGGTGCTATGTTTCTTAGGTTATTCGACTCAGAATGATCAGAAGAAGAACACTTGATACGAGATACGACTCACACACCAAGTCCACATCGATTAAAGGTGCCTCAAACAACAGTTTTCCAAAGTCAGAATCGTCACTGACGGCAAGGCAGACCGAGAAATTGAGAACAAGAAAGAAGAAATAAAAACTTCGAACGGCAAAAGATGAATTACTCGAGTGATCGAATGCCATGATTCCTTATTTTAATTTGTTGTGCACTTCCCTTAATTAAGCACTTTTTCGGGTCTCTATATAATCAATTTTCGTAAATGAACGACTTTTTGCAAAGCATTTACTCCGCTCCTGCTGCATTGGTTTTGTGAATGTTAGAAGTACAAACTCAAAACTTGTAAAAGAACCGTCTGCCTACCTAACACCTAACAACTAGCAAATGCCAAGTATACAACAATACATTTCTCTGATCTAGTTTTAATTTAGCACGAGTCTACTTTAGTTGTTCATACTTGAAGCTTAAAAGTACAAAAGTGTTATGAAGTGGCAAGTGTCAATAAATATTGCATAACCCTTCTTGAAGCACGGAACCTTTTGGCAAAAGTATGTAGTAGTAAGAGTAACTGTCCTAAATGTGGTCACTTTGATTTTTGTCGAACTTCAGCATTCGCGAATATTCGCGCTCATTACAGGTATTGTTAAAACGGAAGCTTTTTAAAGTTTCAAGGAATTTTACACATTTTACACCTATGTATAACTGTTCAAATGTGTGAAGCATAAGGTGACCACATTTATGACCTTACCGTATTGGTTTCAATGGATTTTTCAATAACCAGAAAACATAAAATCAAGCAAAAGTGTCTTGAAATAATAACCTAAAGAACCTGTCTGCAAATAAGTATCTTCAGCGAAAAAAAAAGACCTATTTAAAACCAAAATTTTGAAAATCGAATTTGACCATTTTGGATTTAAAAAAGTTAAAACAGAATTTGGAAATTGTAGAATTTTTGCACTTTCAATTTTGTAAGCAGGAAGTTCCAAGTTATACGATGAAAAGGGGAGTGAATTGGCTTTCAATTGCACCCAAACTTAAATTTTTGTAACCACCGGTTCAGAAACGACTACCAGTGACCACATTTAGGGACCGCTCATATATGTATGGGACGGTCACTACTACATATATTTCGTTATCGAAAGAACGTGTTCTAGCGAAAAAATCAGGTTCGCCTGAATAATTTTGTAGTTTATAATTACCATAAAAACTTGTTTGGCTTAAAATCACACAGTTTACAGCATTACTGCATTAGCAAAGCCGCTGGAACGCTCACATGCTTTGTAGTAACAAAAAATACTTATCTACCTCAAAGTTGAGGAAATTAGGTAAGATAGGGTAATTGTGAATTTTTGGATTAATTGTAAAATCGGGGCTGTTTAAAAATTACTCATGGATTGCATGCTACCCTAAAGATCCCAAACTGTAGAGAAAGGAATGAAAGGATGCTCCCTAACTTTATCTACTTACTTTCAACGAATACATAAAAGATAAAAGTAAGTTATGGCATCGATTCTTCACAATTACCCACCCTCACCCTACTTGCTATTAGCAAACGTGCTGGTTCTAACAGGTGTAGGTACTATAAATAATAATTTAATTATACAAGTACAAGTTCATTTACGTTTTGTCTATTAACATTCTTAAAAATCGTATTATTTTTAGTCAAGTCGTATAAGTCATGTTTTTTGAATATAGGAATAAATTCCCTCTATACAAACCACCCCACCCCTCCAAGAAATTGAACTCAGGCTAATAAAGATCCTCATAGCTACAAAAGTAGGTACATATACTTATATGCTGTCACCTGTCACTATTATAGGAATGCGGTTACTAATGTTTGCTGATAAAGGTTAAAGGCTCTCCTACAACATTTACCTGTGTTTTGACAACGCGATGTGCGCCATAAAACTCATTTTGTAGAAATTGCATCTGTATTATATGGCAACAAATGCAGTCGTAATCTCGTAATGATATTGAAACAACGTAGACATCATGCAAGTTTGAATTTTTTCGACTTTTTATTTAAAGTAAGAATTTGGGCTTCCATTCCTGGCTATGCTTATGTGAGCGGGGGGATTTTTTCCTACTCCGGCCGGACCAGGGCGGGTTTGTTCTTGGGGAATGCATGTGTTCCCCATTTTTACAGTTTACAGGCGCTCGTGTGCGCCTATCGTGTGTCCTTCAGAAGTTGTTGTACATTGTACTTAGTAGTAATTACATTTATAATATATTCAAATACATTTTCTGTATTTTCTGTATTACATACATATCAACTTTAAGTAAGATTTCCTGCAGAATTAACACGCATAGCTATAAATTGTATTAATTTGTTTTTCATGCTGGAATTTTTTAAAACGTTATTGTCATAGACAATAATGGAGGCAGTAAGCAGCTTTGATGTCCAGATAATATTAGCCTGCATGAAATAATGGATACAATAAAATTATTTATGAACGAATTAAAAAAAATAGCAGTCAGTGTTAAGACAAGCATTCTTTCCTCGAATTTTTTATAAGGGGCATGTTGTTACTAATTTTTATTTAAAATAAAAGTAATAATTTATGTAGGTGTAGAATGTGTAGATTAGGAAAATACAGAGCAATAAATTTATGTAATTCCACCCAATCACCATCACTCATACCTGTTTCCCATTACAGTATGTAAGTACTGTCTTCTACTCTTCTAAATGTTGGGTTGGAATTTGGAATATGTACATGCATTACAAGATATAACAAATCGTCAAGATTTTAAAGTTCAATCCAAAATCCAAAAAGTTATATACAAGTACAAAGTGTAACACAAAACACAGTATTTACTTAATCTCTCTCTCATCTCTGTCACCCGATGCCGTACAATAATAACCTCGGAGAGTGGACACTCGTCCAACGCCTGTGTTATTTCTCAGTTGCCGTCGTTATTGTCTTTGGCTACCATCTGCTCTGCAAATTTTTCAGTGACTTGATACGAAATCTGATGAGGAGAACAGCTCCGCCCATGAGGGGAACTTTGGGGAAGTACGATTTCTAAGGATTGATCAATTTTGTAATCATCTTGGAAGCCTTCGATCAGCCTATCATACACGTTTCACTATCGATTTTTCTAGTTTCTCTGGAATATGTGTATTGTTCTATGATTTATAATTTGTTTGTACTCGCATATTTTCTTGAATAATGTAACTGCAAATAAAATGTTCAGTGCTCATTGAAATATTGTGGTATTTATTTATAACTGATTATGTATGACGTCAAACATTTATGTAGCTACATTCAATAACATATATGCACTTGCATTGCATAGCAACGTTATGGAAATGTAACTAAAAGATTAGCAATTTGTTCAGTTACAAAACCAAGGTAGTTGATAGTAGTCGCTCGCTCCATCATATGAAACCTTCCCACTTGAATCCCAGTATTCGGAATAGAAGTAATGGCTTTACTGATGTAGACGCCATCACCGCTCTTTCGTCCACCTTTAAAACGCTTTGAAGCAACTAGGATTTCAATTTTGAATTCTTTCAGATGCTCAGAAATGGAGAAGGCTTTGTCATACGCGACTGTGTACAAGAGTCCCAAACTGAAACCCAAGTACAAATTAAGTAACCCAGCGAAAAGATTTGCATGAATAAATCGGATACCAAAAAAGACCAATACACTGAACCCAGTGATGCAGGAAATCTTGAAGGAGAAAATAATGGAGCGATTGGTTTGGTTGAAGAGCTGAATTAATAGTTGATTTTCCCGACATTTCAGGTATGCATTCCATAGCTGCAACACAAAGTTTGGCCTGCCCCTGATCCTATAGAAATTAAATATGTATCGATATTTTTACAAAAAAAATAAAGGATTCTATAACGAATAAACGAATAAGTCATTTTGTATCACTGTACTGTTAAATTGTTTCGAAATAGACCCTGAGGAGGCGCTCCCAAAGCTCTTTTGGACCGCTCCCATTGCGCATTGGTTCGTGCGCCCCATGCTTCATACTTCTTGGTCCATTTAAAATTTGGGAACGCCTCCTCAGGGTCCATTTCAAAAAAGTTTTACAATACTTTAGTTCTCAAACTCCGTTTTAGTACCTTGTTTTCAGCAAAGCAGCTGCCCCGTGTTCTAGGTCTGTGTTGGATTTATCACAGAAGGACAGTTGAATGAAGAAAGAGAGGTAAAGCGCTGTCAGCTCAAACTGTAACCGAACTGCCTCAAGGATTCCCAAGATAGTGAATGTGAAGGCATTTTGGTAATTTTCGTTTAAGCCGGCGTATGGGAGCTGCCGTCGAGTTGGATCAACCAGTAACAAAATAACGGCTGATATTTCTGACCACAGAAAGAGGAAAGGAAGAGCTACCTGTAGTTGTTCTTGAATCGATAGAGTTGAGATGGGACGCTTCTGCTTGTTCGAACCTGTGCAGAAATAATAATGAACACAAATTATGGTAAATACTAATTGTGACGGTTTTCCTTGTAAATATCATAAATTCATTTCAAGTTTTTACCTGAATGGGATTTCGTGTTAAAGACGTTATTCCAAACAATCACAACTGTTTCTGGTTGTAAAACCATCAGCTGATTCATGATTAAAAGGGACCATAAAGAGCAGCCAACGTCCACAAAGTGGAAAGAGAAGTGAACTGGATTAAAATATAATTGCGGAAAAATAGCAAATTGGACCAGACGAACCCCGCTGTAGACGACATGCAAAATGAAGAGTATGCAAAGTATTTTCCAAATGCATTTGCGCCACAATGACTGTTGATTTGAAAGTTTCCCAGTGTCAACGTCTATTTGGAAAGGGATGAAATTTAATAAGGACATTCGATGAACGAAAATGAAATTCTGACAATTCTCAGCGTAGGTTAACATCTTGAAGGTATGTTCTTATTTTGTACGTGTACTATAGATTAGGTTAAAAATGTAGTGTGAATAATAACTTTAACGTCTTGACAATCCACACAGCGAATCGCTGATTTCCAGGGATAGACTTACTAAATACGTACAAGTGTTGAGCTATTGTGATCTAGGTTAGTTTTTTGTAGCAGGTGCCAACACACAGCCTTGTACTTACTTGAATACAACGAAGTTAGCTTTTAAAGTCAATTTAATAAGTCACACCTTTAGTTTTTTCTAGAATAAGAACTCTAGCAATCCGTGACTTACACTGAATTGAAATTTCGTAATCCTTTAAGTAAATTAAACTTCTTTCGAGTTTAATTTCAAATTCCACAATTCGATTATACATGTAGGTACATATGTACATGTATCGACGTCTAAAAGTATTCGAGTGTTTATGCTAGTATAGTGTTGCTTTAATGGGCTGAAATTATTCATAACTAAAGGTGGAAATATCTGACAGGGCAATATCCGCAGTCCATTTATCCGATGACAGTTTGTGAAACAAACTAAATTGAAAAATAACTAATTCAAACTACGACTTCCAAAAAACCCAGTAATACTCGACGAAGTGATTCAAGGGATAGTGATATTTTAGTTAAGTTAGATAAGAAATATCTGCTTCGTTTCTTATATTATAATTTCATGAGGGCTTCCAGCAACTAATATACACATAGGCACGTCAGTATTCTGAGTACTAGCACTTTAAATTAAACAAAATTGACTTTTATGAGGTGACACTTTTTTGTGTGCTCGGTTCAAACTGAATGCTTGCCACATCTGGTCACTAATAGTACGTAAGACGGGGAAAAACTTGACTATGGGGTTAAACAGCCTACGAAGAAAATCCGTCGTACTGTTATAAAATAACGACATTCTTTTTTTGTAATAGTGCTGTTTTATGAATTTTCAGCATTTTGTTCGTTTTAAATGATTTTAAAAAAAGGGAACTCAAAAAAAATGAACACCAACTGCTTACTGAATACTAAAAACAATATGTACATAATATACTACTACTCCCGTACTGCCACATCTATTGTTTCTAAAAATCTGTTTTTTAATGTGGCCTTTAATATGTTCGTCTGCTAATACTAACCGGAGAACGGAAAAATTTTAAGCACAAAATGGTAAGTAACGTACACTAATATTTAATATTAAATAATTATGGGAAAACTTAAAGGAAAATTCTTCGATTCGTTTTTAAGTTCTTTCAATACCTGTTATAATATTGCAAAAATAATATGGAGCCTCAACTTCAGAAAAATAAATAAAAAATACAAACCACGGTCTTCTTTCTTTTTTCCCACTGTGACGGATTTCCTTCATAGACGGTTTAGCCCCAAAACGGATTTGCCTCATCTTGCATTGTAGATATCGCCTACAGTTCGATTCTCCTAAAGTTAAGCCCCTTTATAAACGCCCTCATTATTTTGAAATAACAGCTAACATGGAAGTAAAAAATGAAACACAAAGAAGTAATAAATTATGTATTCTTAATCATTATTAAGTTATTACTGTTTGTCTGTAAAATATCAGCACTGTGCAACATCTGAGGGACTTTTAATATGAACGAAAAGGGAAATGAATACCGTCGCTAAAGAAGCAACGTGATGCATATCCAATTTGGATATGCTTGATTTTCCTTTTTTTAGGCGTTTCTTGATAAGCATCACTTTGCGTTTAGCCAAATCAGGATGTGCATCATTTTACTTTCTAAGCAACGATATACTGAATGATTAGGCACCCCTAGTCCCTAGGCACGGGCCATTTCCATTGGACTTTATGGATTTTTACGGCTCTTATCTTTCCAGGTATTAGCTAGCTTTCCCAATATTATTGCTGCAGTTTTTATTGGAGAGACTTTCTTTTTAAAATATCCAATTATATTATCAATACAAGAGTCCTGCGGACTTGGCTTCTGATATTCGTTGGCTATGTAAGTTGTAGTGTTACGTCTTTTGAAGGCCTTTGTTTGTTTATAGCAGAGCATGACTTGCAACACCCTAGAGACGTAGCGTACGCGTACTCTCTAATTTCCTAATGCATGTCCCGAATAAGAAACGAAATCAATGAAAGCACTGAAAAGGATTTGAAAAAAAGGATTCTGCTTCGAACACCAAACGTTAATATTTTATTTCCGTCAATTTCTACATCTAATTTTAATTCTAATATTACTAATTACTAAGGTTAAGGTTGTTACGGTTGCTCCATAATTTAATTTGATTCTAAGACAGCGCAAGAGCCTCTTGAACTTGAATTATCCTACAGCTATAGAATAATCTAAAATTAATCAAAAAAATAATATGATCTCAAGATACTTACGTTGAACAAATAAGAGCTGTGTCGCAGAAATGAATCAAAATAATCAATCTAATCAAAACTTCTACATGTATGTACATAATATATGTCTGATTGTCTGCAACTCACGTAACTACATAGTTCGGTATTTATATCAGACATGTTGGGACTCTTTTGGCACACACACAAGCTTTTCTTACAATACATTTAAATCGGAATGTATTACCAACAACTTCCTCCGTATATACATAATGTCAGCTTGTTCGCCATACACTCGTATTCATAATGCCTAGCGCCGTCAGATCTCCCATTCGTTGTGGTTGTGATCTTCATAATAGTTATTCATCATTAGGTTCTGATATCCAGCATAACCTTCAAATTCACGGCCCCCGTTGTTTTCAGAGTCATCTGAGTCGTCCATGTCGGAGTCGTCACTGATTACGATTATTTCTGCGTCGGAGTCTGATAAATCATCATCAGAATCATACAATTCTCCCCAGCTTCCCAAATCCTAAAACACAATGAGTATATTCTAGTATTTTTTTTATCACTGATGCACCATTTCCGGATCTACACCTATAAAATAGTAGTCGTGGTCGTGACTACTAATTTTGTAAATACATAGCACTAAATAGTGTAGAGTAGTGAACACAAATTTATCCACCTTTTTTTTATTTACTTATAAATTAAAAAATCAAATGCTCACCAAAAATGGCCTGAGGCGACGTCGACGAAATTGCTCAAGAAATTTCGGGGCAAAGGAGATGTTGATCTTAAAAGCTTCTAAGCTTGGGTTGTTTTCTAAGACAGCTTTACACCCTATCGTCGTAATCTTAAACAAAAAACAGATTTATTAGGATTCAACGGTTAAGGCATTCAATTAATGCCAGTGCTTCAATATACACAGACTGTTTTGCGTTGCATTCTGCCGATTCTGCCACATTACTCGTTCACCAGAAATGTTTGAACTGTATATACACTACTTGATGTGCTGTATATGTAGGCCTTACCTGACTGCAACCACACAAATTAAGATAATTGAGTTCGAGGAATTGAATAGCTACAATTAAAGTCATGTCAGTAATTTCGTCACACTGCTCCAACCAAAGACACTGTAGTCCTGTAAACGAGGTATAAAAAACCATTACTACAGCTTTGAATAAAACTTTATTATACCAACGAAGAACAATAAGGCAACGAACGACACCACACGACAATGACAAAATGGAGAACAAGTTAAAATTACCTTTAAGGTCCTTAATGGAAAATGAGGACTCCTCCGTACTTTGATTGGGACGGATTCCAGTAAACCCATAATTAGTCAAGGAGCGGTTACGCGAAACGTTCAGCTTTCTTAGCATTCGAAAATTACGACAAATACATTCCATTACAATATCCGTCACGAAAGAGCTACACTGACTCAAGTTCAACTCAGTAACGTTGAGTGGATTCAACTGCGTCAACTGGTCGATTAGGAAAGGACGATTGGGGTTGGCAATACCAGCTGAAAATCCTCTTAAAGATATCTTGCGAACTGACTTGGGAGCATTTGCTAGAAAAGAACTCACATCAGCTCTGATCCTGGCAAAACGAGACCTTTGTAATACAAAGTGAAATTCTTCCAGATTTTCAAGTTTGTTAAGGAAGGACCACGACTGTAATTCTTGCCCATCACACCCTTTCGTTCTGAGTCGTAAAATCCTTAACTTAACCATGGCTGAGATCAACGCGTATATATCGGTTGGTAATCTGGGCGATATAGAAAGTTCCAGTTCTTCAAGACGTGGTTGGAGTGTGAGGAATTGTACGATACTTCTGATGTTAGTTAAGGAGATATTACTTAAATGATTGACGACCATCTTTAGGGACTTCAACTGCGGGAATATCATTGGGGCTGTTTGGGCTTTGAGCAGTGAGACTGTTGGGGCAGACGTATATACAGACCATATAGAAGGTTCAGGTGCCTTCAAGGTTGACAGATGAGGTTGGTTTTGCTCGATAATTTTATGAATATGCTCAATTTCATTCGAATTCCTCCCCGTGCTAAACTTTGGAATAGAGAATATACTCAAATTCCTAAAGACCGTTGCAAAGCAGGACAAAACATTGGGAAATTCGAAATAATCTTCTTCACCAAAATCAAGATCATCAGGTGTTTTGGAGGCAGGAAGTATATGAAATTCTGACAAATTCTCCAAAGTATTTCGAATTTTAGCACTCATAGCTGGGTCCGTTAATTCTTTGCAGTTTAGATGCATAGTGTGAACATCCATTTTGAGACTTTTCAATTTTGTAGGAGCTTCCAGTAACCTACTCACTGCGGGTTGAACTGAATCATTATTAAATGGATCACACATGGTAACAATGGTGAGCGATTCCGCTTCTTTCAGCACCGAGAAAATCCAGCCAAACTTTACGCCCTTTTCATTTTCTTCTTTGACATTTTTATTTTCATCGTCCTCTGGCTCTATTTCCATAAGAACAATATCATCCTTATTCGCATTCTTGTCGGTTGTAGCTGCCGTGTCGGTGTCAATACCATCCATGGACATACCTTCTTGACTTTCACTTTGTCGACCGGACCCATCGTAGTCACCCCACCCACCGGTAGTATCGATATCGGTATCACCTTCGTCTTCGGACACACTTCCAAGTCCATCTTCATCATCCATTTCAAAGCACTCGACTTTGAAATGTTTCCACACCGTAGTTGGTTTAAAAACTTGGTGTTCTACTCGGCCCGCTCTCAGACTGATGAACACACGGGATACAAAATTAGTTTCTTCAATAATATTTCTATTGAAATCTCGACACACCCGACGACTGCTCTTCAAATCAGAATAGTTAAGGCATTTCCCAAGCGTTCTCCAAACCTACGTAAAATGTAAATAAATTATAGACTATAGTTATCATAGTTGTAGATTACTTTCTGCCAGAGTACGCAGTTAAATGACACTAATGCAGTGCAGTGTAGGAGGCAAGAACGACGGGTCACAAAGACCCTACTTTGGTAGCTAATATAAAATGCACCCTCAATACGTCATAGGTTACAGAGCCCAGATATATTTCATATTTACTTACATAAGTAAACAATAATACCAGCGACCAATTATTTGTGCAAGTACAACGGTACAATACACATAAGCAGCCGTTTTGATCATCACTCAGTCAACAGTATCAGCAGTAATCAGCACCACACAAGGTTAAAAGTATCTAACTAAACATACGTTGTCCCTTTCACCAAAAAAAGGTCTGTTAAATAGTTGTTAGTAGTCCTTTTCGGATGTTATACATTCAACATTGCTTATAGGCCAAAATGCAGGAACTAATTTAATTTGTAATTACCTGCTGACACTGACATCTGACTGATGATTACGGAGTGACATTCAACATTCATTGTAGTTATACTACTAAATTTCATTCAACATTAAAACTAAAAAGAAAAATGAAGAAATTAAAACAATAATTACTTACCACAGCATTAGAAAAGACCTTATCGCGAGATTCCGAAGTTTTTGCGGAATTATAAAGACTTTCCAGTTCGGCTTCAGGTTCGGGTTCGGTTTCGACGGCGCTATTGCTATTTGGGATCAGATTCGGAACAGCTTTCTTTTTATCATCGGATTCCATTTCCAACTCCAATTGATGATTCAACAAAATGTCGTTTTATCGCATTTAACTGTCAACTGTTACTGTCAACTGTTGACTGTAATATTTATAAAAAAGAGTAGATAGAAATAAGACACTAAAGTATTGCAGAGTGGGTAAAATTTCAAGACCAATGCTATATACACTATAGGTCAACAGTAAATTTTAATAACATCAAATGGTTGGTAATTTTAAGTTTAATCTTTAAGTAAATGGCTACACTCTGGAAGAGCAGTCAGCAGTAATCAACTATGAACTACGTGTGGACTGATGTTGAAATTGAACTGGTGCTGTGAATTGACGCCAAGCCAAGCAAAGACAGCCACAAAATGTTTCTGCTCTGCACGCAACGCAATGCAAGCAGACTAGTGCTGTGCCCTAGTCTAGTCTAGTCAAAACGTTGTGAGATTGTGCCTAGACTAGGATTGACTAGACTTTCTGGCGCGCTCTCAAGATTTGACGTAACTAGGCTTGACTAGCCGCTTTTCTTAAAAGGACTTGACTAGACTAGCACACTATCATCTTATGTCTTACATCAATACAAGTGACTGCCTATACTAGGTAGTGATTTTTTAGCTAACCAGCCTTGACTAGCTAAAATTTTGTACGGCTTTTCAAGCAAGTACACTATTCTACCAGAAACCTCATAACCTCATAACCCATCCAAGCCCATCATTACAATGGATTTTAGTCGTTTTAGTAACGAATAGACACAAATAACTAATTTATGAAACCAAATCACTGTATCAATGTATGTGGAGTTGTAAAGGCCATTTGGCCATAAATCAACTAGACGAATAAACAATAATAATAAATTATTAATACGAACAGAAATGCCTAACACCTACTCATATTATCCAAAATATCAATGCCATATTTTAATGCGTCACTCTATCTCTATCTGGCCTGGTCAAGGTGCTAGGGTTGTTATTGTATTCTGTAAGAACTATAATTATTACTTTTATCTGTTCCAGGTCCCAAGTTCCAAGTACTGTAAATATTTTGCTTTAAAGGATTAACGTACAAACACATAATTACTACGTTTTAATATAATTTGTTACTTCTCAACTTCTGTCAGTTCTGTCACAAACTAATTTTCTATTGTACTGGTGGGACGGGTAGTAAAGTGCTTTTGTACCGTAAATTAATGTTGTTTTAAATAATGTATTCTGGGACACTTGTTTATTGTTCCTGGGGAAAGTAAGGACTTTTTGTTACTTTATTTTTTTTAAAAGATCACATGAACGTTACACTGTTTAAGGAAATGAGATAATTCACTGCTCATACATAGCTGTACATTATATTTAAATTAAACTTAACGTAAATCACTGGGGTCCAATACTGCCCAATGTTCATCCCCAATGGCAAACTGATCTGTCATTTCTTGAAGCATTGTAAAGGTCACAAATTCCATAATATCCTCCTGTACAATTAAATAAGGCATGGAATTAACCGCCCACCAGGAAGAATTCAGTCGGCCACCAAAACAATTAAAATTAGAAATGGATGAGTTTTCC
>JAQFZC010005177.1:0-14635 GCA_034695205.1 Dicyrtoma fusca | reverse complement strand
GTATCCAATTTCGCTTAAATGCAAAGTGACGCGCTGGCCGAAGCTTAAGGTGCAAAGTGACGCGTATCCATTTTCCCCACTTCTTATCGCATAACTTTACGCACTAAAAATTGGAAAAATGGATACGCGTCACTTTACACCTTAAGATTCGGCCAGCGCGTCACTTTTAGTTTAAGCGAAATGGGATACGCGTCATTTTGCACCTTAAGCCACGATATGTAGGATAGTACAAGACAAGTTATTTACTAATGCAATTTAAATTAATAAATTATCTATTTTTTATTAGATTGGGAAATGTTTTTTTCAAATTATTAACTTTTGAGAGCATAACGAGTTTTAAAATGTAAACGTTTTCATGTGAGAATGTTTGTAAATTATCAACGTTTTCAGAAAAAGGTTTGAACAAGAGTTGGATTTGACTCTTTCTAAATACATCAACTATAAACTGGAAAAACATCTAGCATCGGTTGACATAGTGGATGGAGGTTAGAAAAGCTATTTCAAACATTTCCATATGAGCTAACAATAAATTATTTTGAAAATATGTAAAACGATATTGCGGTGTACTAGATGAAAAGCTGTACATAAACCTGATTATCATATCCAGGTCCCAGAACATTTACTATACTTTAGAATGTAAAACACCTTTTTGTTATTATTTGTGTTTTGTTCCAAATTAAAAACCATATTGCTAGTCATTCCACAATAAAACATCAAGAACTATACCCAAAATCTTACATGGAAAGGTGCACATATTTACACAAACACAAGCACATTTTTACATAAGTAAATGTAAATACTTCCTGATTTTAACACGTTGTTATGATATTTATGAATAGTCGTAATTTTGTGTTGGGGTTTACTCGTTTTTATGATTTGTATGAGTTTAGATACGACAAAGTGATGTATTTTTGTACAAGAAAACGTTTTTTAGTATTGTGTTTCAATAGAATTCAATGAAACATGGAAACGATATTTACTAGGATAGAGTTGTGGTATAACTATCTTACTATACATAAACAACTATAGTCTGTAGGTGTATAGTACACTGGAATATTTCAGTGCTATATGCATCTCACTTTGGTTATACAATGATACCCAGTAGGTTTATAGTATACCTCAGTACCCGTCTGAATAACTACACTACCATGTGTTACCACCATGTCCTCCTTTCTAACCTTTTTATCTATACATCAAACTACATATTATACAATGTAACTTTTTAAATAAATACTATATACGTAACCAGATAACTTACTGGTTTTTAGACCTATATTATGTACGAACATATCCTTCAGTACCAATTCCTAATAACTGGACAATTATTTTTATGAAGTCTTGTGAGTAACACAAGTATTTATGATTTTCGTCTGTATATCACTCAACACCACTCTGAGTTCAATTGTTTGTACAAACTTTGTATGATGTAATTGATTTTTTTGATATATGTCAATTTTTATTAATTATTTCAATTTTCATGACTTTTAGATTTTTTCGGGAATTTTTCATGTTTTTTACGATTTTTATGATTATTTACCATTTTCATGAGAATGTAGAATTTTCATCACGTTTAACAATTTCACAAGGTTTTTCAAATTTTCAACCATTTTTTTGGATTTTCATGAGATTTTTTTTACCTGATGTCATTTATGGACAGTCCAACAAATTCTAAGTTTTTCATCATTTTCAACAAGTTTTTTTTAATACAAACTTAAGTCCTGTGACGATGCATGTTTTAGTCAATCGGATGAAATGACCATCCGACGTCAATCTCTCAATTGTAGCTCTTTAATTTTTTAATTACGATAATTACCTGGGGAATGAGATTGAATTCAATGACTGAATATTCTGGCAACTCGCTTTGCATAACTAATTGTAAGAAGTCAAGCCCGAAGGCCTACTTCCGTATTGGTTTGAGATCTCTGCCTCCCTGATTATTATGATAAATGCGCCGATGGAAATAATAATATAAAATTGGAAATTACGAACTAATAAACGGTGCACACAAATCTGTAAAAGTATCTGTTTAACACAAAACCTCAATAAGGTATTTTATTCTATAAATCCACAAATCAATTCAATAATCCAAAATAATATTCCTCACAAAATAACGTAGCACTGAATCTATACTTTAAGCTTCTAGTTCGTTCGTCCTTTCGCTCTGCACTTTTCCAACACACTTTGCTCACTGTCGTGCACGGCTGGCAACTGCCTCCGTCGCTTTCTCTTCTTCCACTTCTGTCTGTCTGTATATCTGCTCCCTCAATGCACATTGCTCTGCGCAATCTCACTTATTACCCAATCTTCTGTACCGTAAACTTCTTAATAATCATTTACCGTAAATATTAGTCTTATATAAAATCATACATCTTTCATTCACAATTTCCATCTTTCACATTTTTCATATACAAACTTAAAAATCACCGTCAAACACATGTGAATACATACGCTCCTTAAAAAGCTAAGATGGTGCGCACTACTCCTACTAACACGTATTCATGTTTCCCCAGTTAAACAGTCTAGCATGGTTGAATTTACTCTTGCAATATGAAATCAATAACCGGTATATTCACAAACTATTTTAATCAATACATCAAAGTATAGATATATTTTTGGAGTGGACATAAGAACTAGTAATGTATGTTTACATCTACTACTTGATGTGTATGATATTAGATGTTTTGGTAATTACAAGTTTAATCTTGTTAGTTTAATTTTTAATTTTAGTCCCCCTTCCAGCATTTGGCTTAACAAAATGTAGATTTTAATGTGTATAACAGTACCTTTTTTGAAGTAGCATTTTACTATAATAAATTAACTTTTTACACTTTAAACACGAAGTACATAGAAAAAATCGTTGCTTGTAGTTGTGACAGTTGTTTCGTTTCGATATTTTCAATCTTTGCAGTTCTCTCCTGTATATGAGGATGCATCAAACGCTTTTATGATTGCTTGTAAGTACAAAATTCATATAATTCAATGTGTTACAACTGCTTGACCTTGCATTGTCAACCTCAGTAGATTCAAACAGGAAACTAACATTAGGCTAAACTGTGCATAGCAATCTATTAAAGTATACCAAATTGTTATATGCTAAATTATTTACAGCTTTTTAAAGCATCACCATCATTTAAATTTATGTAAAATGGTTTTAAAAACGGTACATTCATCTTACTATCATTATACAACAATAATGTGTAGGTGCAAACTATACTAGGATATTTTAATGCGATATTCTTTCACAAGTTTATATGATTTTCACAATTTTCATGATTTTTATAAATTTCGTAATTCTCATGAATTTTTATGATTTTCATAATATTTTAGGATTTTCATACTTTATGTAAAATACCTATTATTACGTAGTACCTCATATGTTAACACATGGATAATACATTATACGTACGCTAAAGGAAGGACTTCCAACATTAATACTACTAACGTTTTGAACAGGTCAAAACGTTTTAAAAACAAATAGGAGAAACGAAAGGGGTGCATTTTTTCAATTACGACTACCTATTTATTTTTTTTCTCTCTAATTATTATTTTGCTTACTTGAACATGTCCATGTATTTATATTCTGCTTTAATACAACTGAAGTCAAATTCATCTTGGGGCTTAGGGTAGCTCTGAGGAACACACGGAAGGGCGGCACTAAGAAGAGTAGAGCTACAATTGGGAAGAGTCGGGTCATTCAGAATAGGGAGATGGTAGGTGTCTCTGAGAAACTCCGCGACAGGAAACGTTAAGAGACACACCACGAGCGACACCAAGTAATACCCGCCCACCAGCCAGATGAAGGTCCTTACTGCCATGTACCGAAGCGTCTTCACGTTCAAGGACCCCACCCCGGCAATGAGCGAGGTGACCATTAGAGGCATTTTCAGACCAGAAGCAATGTTGTAAAAAATTTCCCCTGGGAACCGAACGTAGGAAATATTTCTGTGCGTCCACACTTCCGGAGGGTACTGCGCTTTCAAAATGTAGCCTATTTTCGATGTTATAAAAACAACAAATTTGTAGTTTACAAGCGGAATTCTGGAAACGAATTAACCTTTTTGAAACGGTTATGTATCTAGTTTAACACGTTTTTAAAATGCACACGTTTCTGAAAGATGTTTTTGAAAATGTTAATTACTTCGTTTTGAATGTTTTTGAAAAGTGTAATTTACAGTTTCAACCTTTTTAAAAGTGCGATTATTTCTTAATTCAAGTCTTTCGAAAATGTTAATTTTATGAGTTTTAACTATTTTGAAAAGTGAATTTGTGCAACAAACACTTTCTTAAAACATTCTTTTCTGGGTGTGCCAATTTCGAATATGGTTAACGCTAGTCTGTTCTTGCACCGTTACGATAGCGATTAGAGTCCATATGGAGGTAAAAAGTTACACGGACCTTGGAGATGTCCCAAATGCAGTGACTATAGTTGGTATAAGCGACAGAAAAAACTTAAAATTTGTTTACTCGTTCCTTTACCTATGATAAGACCAACTAGGACAGCCACTAGCTTTGACACGGTAAGAAAGTTTTGCTTGTACAACAAGCGTTGACAGAAGGTTGCATTAGCGTCCAATTCACTCAGTTGAATGCTACTTCCCGTTGTTGCTGCAGAATTCACGCTTGATTCTCTGTTCCGTTTTGAATGGGTTGATTTCTGACTTGCCTTACTTAAGTGTTCGTGTTTTCCCTCTTTGTCCTCTTTTATTTCTTTGGCTACTTTTTCGCTCGTTTTATGTAGGTGAGGAGTCTGTTGGAGCAAATTTTTGCTGGCTGCCCTCTTTAATTTGACTTTTTGCTCAGATTTCTTGTGCAACTTTTGCCAGGGATGTGCGAAACTTGACTTTGATCTTTTTAGTTTCTTAGGAGTATGGGTACTAGTCGCAGTAGTTATTGTTTGACCAGAACTTTTGTGGCGCTTTATGTTTTCTTTTGACTTAGATCTAGTGGGCTTGCGTGATTGTTTCCTGGCAGGAAGATAGACGCGATACTCTGATGAGCGTTTCGACGGCATTGTGGTAATCAAGGTTAGTGGGATTTAGATTGCTTTGTGACCGAAGCCAACAAATAGTTGAAACAAATAACAAATTTTTTTAGTAGCAGTTTTAATGCAATTATGCACTGAATAATCAAACGAAACGGAACGGATTAACGGATTCACCTCATATCCTGAAATCCTGATCCCGAAGCAGTCAGTAAGTGTGCGCACTTTGGACTTTGAACATTGCAGTACAGTAGCTTTGTTTCCTTCCGTTTTGTGCACTGATTATTTACGATTAGCTTTAATTTGCACGGCACTGTCTTTATTGCTGTAAAGCTGAGTAAAGTATTGCATAATTTGCTACGAAAAAATAAAAAATAATGATATTTATTATTATTAAACCAGAAAAGCAATAACTTTATTTTTTACTGGGCACACCAAAATAATTATCATTTATTGTTTAAACGGAATAACAATCTCTTAGACTAATGTTTTTTTAATTTTTTAAGTCGCTAAATTGTTAACAGTAAATTAAAATATTTACTACACCCAAAATTCTTGCTAGTAATTTCTGCATAAACAGACATAATTTAATGGCACGCGTGACAACTAAAGAGTGTTTATTGATTTTTCTGGAAACAAGTACCCAGGGCTTTTCAAAACTCGACTATGGAACTGCCTCTAACAAGGAAACAGCTTGACATGGTAAATCCGGAATAGGCCAAATGGGCCAAAACCTTTTAAACACCTATGGACTACGTATAGCATAATACTTTGATTGCAAAATGCGCTTTTTGCGCGCACTTTTCAAAATTATACTTGCAATTCGAAAACTGAAATTTCTTTTGCAATTTAACATGCAATTTTTTCAGCGAAACCTGGTCCACCCCTTTGGTGAGTTTTAATTTTTAACTATATTAATATAATGGCAAATCGAATAGTGTGCTCCCATACATACCAATACATGCGTCCATTAAACTACGTTCTACACGATTCATAAATTTATAAAGTGCAAATCACTTGTTTGCGCATTTTAAGAAAGCACAAAACGAAGCATTCAACATTTTTTAAAAGTGCGAAACGCGATTTTATGCATTTTTAAAAAGCGCACCGTCTCGTTTTGCACACTTTTGAATAGTGCAAAACGTGGTTTAATGCCATTTTAAAAAGTGCAAAACGTGGTTGAAAATTTTGAAAATTGCGCCGCATATTGCGCGCAAAAAGCGCATTTTGCAATCAAAGTATTATGCAATACGTATTCCATAGAAGGTGTTTAAAAGGTTTTTGGCCCATTTGGCCTATTCCGGATTTACCATGTCAAGCTGGTTCCTTGTAAGTAAAATCTTTGTCATGAACTTGTCCCTTTCACTTTGACCTTCAAAACAATCGAAATAAAAAAATAAAAATCAATATCTTTACCATTGGTATTGATTTGCTTTCTGTCTGAATCCCCGCCACAGTCTTTTGGTGGTTCCAACTTTTTAAGTTTCAAAAGATGAAGTAATTTTAAAGCTGTAAGTTGCTTTGGAAATGGCGACATTGTTTAATGTGGCATTATATTTAGTGGGAATCGGTCATTGGGCTGCCGGCTGCAACAATTTAACAAGGAAAGATTTCGGATTTATTTTGTTTAGAATTTGTCGGATTTTGTTCACACTCTCCGATTTCTAATTTCAAAAATTGAGGAGGATTCCTAAGATTCCTTTGGATACCTCCACACTGGTTACTTTCGTTAGTGTTTACCCGTATAGTATATATTAATACTAGTGTTTGTAAATTAGCGTTAAATGGATCCTTCACGGTTTCAAACAAAGTCAGTTTTGAACTTTGACATTTGAAACTACATTTTGTAGACGGTCCTTTCAACACTGACTTATGAGGCTTGTCTTATAGCGTAGAACATTTAAAAAAAACTAAAACACTTTGATCAAATCTTCTTTTACGTTTTTAATTTGATTTACATGTCAGCACTTCGCTGTAAGGCCAAGCCCCAATAATTATAAAGATGGAGCGGCAACGAACTTTTTACAATGCAGCTGTAGAAACCCTATATAATTTACAGCTTGCAATCGTAATTAATTAAAATTAATTCATATTTAAACGTGGCTACTTTATTGCTCCTACGCCACCCAATTTAATGCAAGCTAAAATTACTACCTATAACGAATAGATTGCTTTAGTTTTATTTTTCTACAAACAACACTACTTAATCAGTTTTTATCTGAATCCGGTTCACTGAACAAAATTATCATAAGTCTGGTATTATATTTAATTACGGTTTATTTATAATTTACAAAATAAAGAAAACATTACAACGAGCACAAAGCTTTACTGCAAAAACATTTTGTTGGCAGCTTTTGCTTTGTAAGTTTCCATCTTGGCTTGGATTGGTTTGACTATTCACTGTGGGCGACACGGAAAGTTTCCCGGGAACATTGCTGGAAATTTTTCCCGTCATCATTAATATTTACGTTCCTAAAAGACTGTCAATACTACAAAAAATTAGTGGAATCGGAGCGGCTTTTTCTATATTTTTTGTTGCTATCAAATCGTTTTCCAGCCATGTAAACATCTTTACTTTAGTTGAGTACACCAATTGCACTACACATTCTATTCTTAGCACAAGAGTAGTGGTCTCGAAAATTTAAATTTTAGTCCCGTTTGATACCTAGACATCGGCATGTGTATACGCCTCAACACAGTTGTTAGTTGTAGAACAATTAAATTTTTTCCCGATGTGCCACCCTATATTAGCTTCAACCCAAGTTTTTACAAAATAATCTAGAAAGACGCCAATCTGTCTCCAGCCGCCATTTTTCATAAATAATTCCACTGCCTCCTTGATCACTGAGGCTGATGGAGCAAAATGTAATTGCACAATGTCCTTGCGAATGGCTGCACGCATACGTGACTTTGTAATGTAAAGTTTTAACTTTTTGTCAATATTTCGGATCACATGAGCGTAGCAGTAAATTCGTTCGTAATTATCAGGACCGAATACTTGTTCAAAAGCTTTGGTTATTTGATAAGCTGAGTCTGCTACCATCTACCATTGCAGTAGGTTTGTAATCAGCTTCAGTTTTCCGCTCTCTTCATAGCTTTAAACAAAAATGCAAAGTCTTCCGTTGATTCATTTTTTGTCACCGGCATTGCAGCTTCCTTATAACGACTAACAACGGACGACTACGTTTACATTTTTAATTTTTGCATACTTTTAAAGTTTTTACGTAAATATATCTCTACTATATCCTATATTTAGCGGGCGTGCTTGGGTGAGCGGTTAGGACTGCAGACTGGAATGGAAATTTCCAGCCTCAGAACGAAGCTTCAATCCTCGGTCACTGCCTGCTAATCGTGTATGGCTCTGTGTTTGTACGGTACACGTCACTGAATAGTTGATTGAAACCCAATCTCCTTTGGTGCTGAACTTTGTAGTTCTCTCCTGTATATGAGGATGCATCAAACGTTTTCCTGATTGTTTGAATTTTTTAACATTCTCCCCACATTTTCCCTACAATTTTCCTACCTTTGTCCTACATTTTCCCCACATTTCTCCTATATTTGTCGCATATTTTTCCAACATTTTCCCCACTTTTTTCCCACATTTTCCCTAATATTTTCCCACATTTTCCAGACATTTTCCCCACATTTTTCCCATATTTTTTCCAGATGTGCCCCACGTTTTCCCCACATTTTGCCCACATTTTTCCCACATTTTTCCAACATTTTCTCCGCATTGTCCCCACATTTTTTCCACTTTTTACCCACATTTTTCCCACATTCTTTCCACATTTTCGCCACATTTTCCCCACATTTTTTTCACATTTTTCTCACATTTTTTTTACAATTTTCCTACATTTGTCCTATTTTTTTCCCCTACATTAGTATTAAGAGTGTTCATTTTAACGCTACTACGCCACCCAATTTAATTCAATGCAGAACAACGCATTTGTTGGTACAGATGGGTCGTGGCTAAACATTATGCAGAACTATCTACAAGAAGAACCTCCAAACTATGCAATGCTTCCACTAACATACATTGTACACAATTCGTAAAAGTGCTAAGCGTGATTAACACACTTTAAGTAGTGAAAACCTTAATGTTACACATTCCGAATTTAGTTTTATTCAGATGACTTTTGTTTAATTTTAGTTTATGTGATAGTTAAAATTTAAATCATAAAATTATGAAGACCCTGTAACAGTAGCGACTTAATAATAATTTTTTTAATTGTGATTTTTACACGGGCCGTAATGTATTTAAATAAATTAGTATTATACAAAAATGTATTTTTTAATGCTGTTACGACGCCCAATTTAATAAGAAGTGTAATGAGCACGTAATAGCCACTGATTAGGTTTGAAGTTTTAGAGTCAAATTATTCTTTTACTAAATTAAAAAGTTTGGACTAGTACTCAATCATTAGATTTTCAGAGCTAAGCTGTGAATTAATTTGATATTTTTTAAAAGCTTTTTAAGCTGTATAATATGTTTTTTTGGATTATTCCTTCAACGGACTCGAAAATGTACAGCATGGTCCTTTCAAATCTTCTGTTCTGGTCAAATGGCAGCGTTGTAAGTCGAAGTTGTCTGAGTGTTTGCGTCCAGTTATGTCGTTCACAATGCATTACACGCCATGCATATATAGTATCTGCAAGTGTCAGAAACAGTTCGTTTCATGCTTTTGAACAGACTTTGAAGATCATTAGCATTGTACCACTGTGCGTTCAGAAGAAAGAAAAACATTGGCTGATCCCCATGGTCCTAGTGTAACATTTTAGGTCCTTTGTCCTGAAAGTAAAAAAAAACAAGAATCGTGGATGAAGAAGCATTGTGGCAGAAATGGTGATCCCTTGATTAGGAAACATAGAAGTAGGCTTTGGGACGGAACAAATAGTAAATACAATTATTTTAATACTATCCTTTAAAAATATGCTAAAATGTTTTAAAGTAAGCTTTTTAAATCATTCGATTTTCATAATCAATTTGCTCTTTCCAAACCTGGGAGATATTATCTAGAATCCCCAAAGTTCGTGGTACTTCCATTTCTAAAATTCCTAATATTTATCAAGGTCTTCTGATATGAAATCTATATAGTTTTTCCCTGCAAGAGCCTAAGAAATATGAAATCAATGCTTTTTCCCCATGTTGGATAGTCCGGACATATTAGCTTCCCGGCACCACTAAAAATTAATTAAGGCTGCGAAAATAGTCTACAAAATTATTGTGTTACCTTTTCAGCAGCCAAAAATTCTTTAGATCTGTTTTATTATGAATCAGTTGCGAGCTTAGGAGGACAATGGTGGGAGAAGAAGGGATCAGAGTTGAAATTAAACTGACAAAGTATAGCGTTTCAATGTATCTCACCGATTTGTGCAATCACCACATTAATGTGATCTACTACCTTTAGTATGTAAGTACTAATAACATACAAAGGGCTCATTTTCAAAATTCACAAAAAAAAATGAATCTGAAAAAATTAAATCCTTATGGGATTTTACATGTAAAATAATATCAGTATTTTTTATGATTTTTTTAAAATCTGTTTTTTTTTCATTAAAATACAAACGTAGTTGTTTGCTAAGACAAATTATCAAAAATAACGATTTTTAATTCATGAAAATGTGCAAAAGCTTTTTTAACGTTTCGAATGCAGCCACGATGGTAAGAGCGAGATGTAAAGTGTTTCAATGTAGCAAAGTATCTGGTGCAACAAAAAACTTAACGGAAATTCAAAAACTGAAATTTCTTATGAAGTTTAGCAATCAATTTTGTCAGCAAAACGGGGTCCCCCACATGCGTGGTTAATTCGCAGTTCTCAATTTTATTATATAACATGATGATAAATCATATAATGCTGGCACCTCTAAACTAGTCATGCTTCCGACAAACAATTAAAAAAAAAACCAAAACGTGGGTTTACATATTTTGAGGTACTGAAAATCATAATTTTGCACATTCTGCAGTAGTACCAAACGGGATTTTACACCTTTTCAAAATGGCTTTATAATAAGGTTTCTGTTTTGAAATTTAGTTGGAACACGCTGTGACCTGGCTTGGGTTGGGTCGACCCACTGAAATTTAAATTTTTCCTCGAAGACCTGCCTATTGAAGACACCATTCATTTCGCCCAATATCTGTTCCATCCGGTTCACAATACTAAGTAAAGCTTCCAGTTCACGAACTGCGTCTTCGGGTTTCACTTCCTTGCCGAGGGAGAACTCGAACTCATTCAAGAGAGGAGCCCAGCTTCCAACTGATTCGCAAATATACAGTCCTTCAGTCTTTTGCCCACAACTGCCCAACATGTTATTTCGAAATCACATTTGCAGCCCAAACGGAGGCGGCACAAGGCAATCAATTTCCAGTGTCCTTTTCCAGAATCTTTGTTGGTAATCCATTATTCTAGTTGCATCGTCGGAATTCTTGTCAAAAATATCCTGTTTCATGCTTTTGAGCAGATCTTGAAGACCAGTAGCACTGTACCAATCTGACTTTAAAAGAAATGAAAAGGCGGACTGGTTCCTGTGGTCGTAATGGGGCATTTTGATGACTTCTTCATCCTGAAAGTAAATAGACCAGTGTTGTGGATAAAGAAGCATTGCGGCACATCCTAATAGTTTAATACTCCACTTAAAATAATTAAATATAATAATATGCAATTTACCGTTAAAAGCTTGCTTAATAAACTATTAAGAGTAATTTCCTTTTTAGAAAAAAATACGTCTACTTCCAATACTGGGAAATATTTTCTACTATTTTCTCGCAAATAAACCCCCTCAGTTTGGGAAAATAATTCCATTCCCAGAACTCAGAACTTCTTATTTTTGTCAAGACGCAATAGGCTCTCTTCACTAGTGCTGAAAATTAATAAAGGCTTTGTAAATATTCGATAATAAAAATAAATGCTCCGTAGACACTTTAATTCCAACAGACACTTTATCACGAAGGATTGAAATCAATGGTGAGGAGATTACAAGTCACGTCAATTCAACTAGGCACATTAATAATTTAATGGCGTACCTATGCATATTGTTGGCCGATTATTTATGTATGAAACGAAATAAAAATACTACGCACTGTTTTATGCACGTTTAACAACATACTCGCAAATGCCATTCATGGGTAGTTATTTTCTATTTCATATTCTGCTACGCATAACACTTCATAACACATTTCAGTTTAATAAAAATAATGGCAGGAAAAGAATAAACTGTTAATACTAGTTCACTGCACAGAATTTTCAGATTTACAGGCACTAATTTACAGGTATTAAGACTAACTATAGTTAACTGTTGTGTGAAATCTTACTAACTATTTTTAGTTTGACTACCGATAGTTAGACACTAACTATTTAGAAAATTGTGTGAAATTTCAATACTAGCTTAGTCAAGTTAGCTAAATTCCAAGTTAGCTATAGCTAAGTTTGCTAGTGAAATCAAGGTCTAACATTTCATAACAAACTTCTGTTTAGTAACAATAATGGCAGGAAAAGACTAAACTGTTAATAATACTAGTTCACTGCACAGAATTATCATTGTCTTGAGCACTTAATTACAGCTTATTTATAATAAATTACAAAATAGCTAAAACCCTACAACGCAATGATTAACTATGAACAAAATTCTTTTCGTATCTTTTGCATTGCAAGTTTATTTCTTGGCTTCGTCTGGCTTACAATTAGCTTGTCCAATTCACAGTAGCAGACACCGGGAACATTGCCGGGAATCTTCCCAGTCACCCATTACATTTATATTGCCAAAAATGCTTGCAATAGGCATAGTAGCACGCCTGTAGTTTGCACTTTTCAAAATCAGTAAAAATGTTATTTTGATCTTTAAGACATGAGCGGCCAGCAGTGTCCAACTACTTCAAATAAGCTTCTTAGGACACTAAACTTTCATGCAAATTGTGGCCAGGCAATTTATGTACAATCTAGGTGCATGAGCAACATAATATTATGCATTGCTGATGAATTATTGGATCAGAGAAATTCAAATATTATTAACAAGGTAACCCAAAAGCATTAAAAGCATTAAAAGCATTATTAAGTCCAAAATAGTGGGTTTCCAGTGTTTTAGAGCTCACACCTTCTACTAAATCGAAAAAGCTCAAAAAAAATTTTTTTTAAAGCATTAAAAGCATTATAAGCATTATCGAAGGCTAAAAAGCATTATAAAGCATTAAATTGAGTTTTACCAGCATTTTAAAGCATTATTGAGCTTAAAAAGCTTTAAAAACAATTTTTTCAAAAACTTTCCAATCGAAACTCGGGAAGTAGGTACGTCAAATAATAAAAATTTACAAAGAGTAAAAAGTCAATACTATAATTAATGAAAAGCCCCGTGCAAGTATAGAACGTTCAACGCCGGTGCATTGTTAACAATTTTTCTCCCGCAAACGGAACTAGTCACCAGATGCAGATACTGTAGCTGGTAGCTGATTCTTGTTCTCATTTACTTTCGAGAAATTAATCCCAAAAACAACAAGAATAAAAGGTTATAAAAGATTTCAGGCATTTGAAAAAGCATAATTAAAGCATTTTCAGTTCTAAATAAAGCATTATAAAGCATTTTCAGTTCTAAATAAAGCATTATAAAGCATTTTCAGTTCTAAATAAAGCATTATAAAGCATTTTCAGAGCAAAATAAAGCATAATAAAGCATTACTGAGGTTACTTAAAAGCATTATTCTGCCTCAATAAAAAGCATTATTTGGGTTACCTTGATTATTAATTTTATTACAATTTTAATTTTAACAAATTATATTTTTTTATCAAGAAAGAATGAAAGAATGGTGTACATGCAAGCCTCCATAGCTGAGTGGCTAGAGCACTGGTCTTTTAAATCAGGGGTCGAGAGTTCAATTCTCTCTGGAGTCAGGAATTAACAGGTTTTTTGCCTTTCATAAAATTTTACATTAAAATAGTTGTTGTAACGCCGCAGCGACCATCACTGGCTTTTGAAAAGTGCAATTTACTACTGAAATGAATAATAACTTTCGCCAGAAATGAGTAAAAAAAAAGAAAGAAAGAAACTGGATAATTATCTGGAGCAGGCAGTGACCTGGCTTGGGTCGACCCATTGAAATTTAAATTGTTCCTCGAAGACCTGCCTATTGAAGATGCCCTCCATCTTCCCCATCTTCTCTTTAATGGCGTTCACGATGCTAATTAAAGCTTCTAAATCACGATCTGCTTCCGTGGGTCTGACTGGCTTGAAAAGTGAGAACCACAACTGACTCAAGAGAGGAGCCCAGCCCCCAAAACACTCGCAAATATACAGCACTTCAGCCGTATTTCCTCGAACGAGCAATTTTGTTTCTTGAAACCTCATTTTCTGGTTGAACGGCGGAGCTTCAAGGCAATAATCTCCCAGCGTCCTTCTCCAGGCGTCTCGCTGGTGTTTTATGATACAGGCTGCACTGCATTCGAAATTCGTGTCAAAAATTATCTGTTTCATGCTTGTGAACGGCGTTTGGAGTCGAGTTGCATTGTATTAATCAGCGCCGAGTAGAAATGACAATATTGGCTGGTTCCCGTGGTCGTAGTAGGTCATTTTGGTAATTTGTAATTTATTTTTGTCAAGATAGGTCAATAAACATTATTGATTTTCACTTCAGACAAGTAGTAGCAGCGGTAATAAGAACATAATGAG
>JAQFZC010005176.1:0-14635 GCA_034695205.1 Dicyrtoma fusca | reverse complement strand
TACTTGACCATCATTTTCCTTAATTTTCATCCGACATTTGAAATTCAGCACCGGTAGATTTTAAGTGCATTGAATAGTCGTAAAATTGAACTTAATAGAAATACCGAACTTTAGATGTTATTTAATTATCGAAGGAGAAAAAATGATCTGACCTGAAAATTGAAACTTTAACATATAATCTATTTACACGGTTATACATAAAGTTATTACAGATTTAATTTAAGACCTAATTAAGACTTAGACCTAATTACCTACCCAAAGCAGTATCAGTAGTCTTGTTAGCCTGTGTCTATATACCCCCCGCTGCAACATGGGAAACTCTAAGTAAGCTGTTAAATTCCCTGGTTGATTTATTTGAAAAAACCAAACAAAAATATGTGTCCCCCGGTTTTATGGTAATTGGTGACTTTAACCGATCCATAAATGAAACTTAATTTAAGAACATCAATTGTCAATTTCCCAACATTTTTAACAATAATTTCGAAAGCGAAGGCTCAGCGTGTATTGGGTTAAATAGTGTTAGTGTTAGTAATGTACCAATTGATATAATTTTTACTAACATTAGTCAATATTTTAAGCAGCCAGTTCCTCTAAATTCCCTTAAAGATACTGTAACTGGACATTTTTTTATTGACCTTACTCCTCGTACTATGCACCACAACGTCAAAGTAAAAACGGTAGAAAATAATTATAGGGAGTATACAAATTTAAACAAGAAATCATTTATAGATTACATAGGTAACTGTGACTGGATCAATTTCTACACTTGTAATGATATCGATGTGATGATGTCAGAATTGAATAATCATGTAAGTTTAGGGTTTAATCATGCATTTCCTGAAAAAACAAAGTTAGTTAGGCCACTGAATAGATATTGGGTCAATGACGAACTAAAGTCAATGGCCAAAAGGTTCCTTCACCCAAAAACGACTAATGTCGGCAATGAGTACATAAAGCAGTTTAAAATTCAATTCCATCAAAAAATAATCGACGCCAAGGAAAAATTTATTAATATTGTACAAAATAGAATTAATACTGGAAATGTCAAAACTTTTTATAAGGTAATATCAGACATATGTGGAACGAAAATGAAAGTGTCAGTTACTAATCAACTTATGATTCAAAATAACAGTAGAGACCTAAAGAATGTACTTGATGAAATCAATTCTCACTTTTCCAAAATCAATACTACGTATATCCCAATTGTAAAAAATAGCAAAATTATTTTTACTGGGACTCCTATTGAAGTGAATGAACTGACGGTGTTAAGGAAACTTGATCTGCTAAAAATTGAAAAAAGTAATGTACCCAATTCATTGCCTACCAAAATTATTAAAGAATTAGAATTTGTATTTGCAACACCCTTAACATTTTTGTTTAACTTCTCTTTTACTAATTTTGTAATACCTAACTATTTGGGAAAAAAATTCATTACGCCGATATCAAAAGAAATAGGTACCGTAAGTCTTAATACGTTAAGACCCCTCTCCCAAACTGATATTTTTTGTAAGATAATGGAAGAGTTTATGTATGACAAATTATACAAGCAATTAATCAATAAGATTAGTATTGGTCAGTTCGGGTCTATCAAAGGTGCATCTACCTCCCATTACCTAGTAAGCCTCCTTGACTTTATTTAAAAAGCTCTTGATGATGTATGTAATGTATGTAATAGTTGTACTATTGGACTTATCCAAAGCTTTCGATTTAGTGGATCATAACATACTAATAGAAGAACTAATTAAGCTAGAAGTACAGGGTTGTGATATTAAATGGTTAGAAGATTTTTTGTATAATAGGAGTGTGTGTAAGGGATGGGAATTGTCTGATTTGAAAAGTATATTTAATGAAACTCCGCAGGAAACTAAACTAGCACCTTTATTTAAACAGAATACTAACTAAGATTAAACTGGAGCACCAAAACTCAACACATACTACAAAAAACATCTTTAGTGGTTATGTAGATGATATGACTTTGGCGGAAGCAGTGAAATATGGTGAAAAGCCTGGAATACAAAATAACCTTAATAGTATAAGTCAATGGACAAGTGAATTGGGCATAAAGCTAAACCCTAGCAAATGTGTTGTTATGTATATTGATATGTCTAGGGGAAAACAGTTCTCAAATTCAGAATTATGTATCAATAGTACTAAATTGCCAATAGTTTCTAATTCAAAATTGTTAGGTGTGCAGATCAATGAGACAGTGAGCTGGGAAAACCATGTTAATTTAATTGTAAAAAAAACACTCCAAAAATTGTTCATTCTTCGAAAGCTCAAGCAGTGTGGCTTCTCTGTAGCCCAATTAGTATCTATGTACAAGATGTACATACGAAGCAACTTAGAATATGCTACTACGGTATGGAGCCAACAATCAACCAGTAAGTTACTGTATGAAATTATAACTGTAGGAAAAAAATGTCTTAGTATAATTACAGGAAAATATGTTAGTAAAAGTAATTACGCCAAGTTAGCAAATAAGTGTAAGTTATCAAAAATTGAAGATCGGTTTACTAAGCTATTATTAAAATTCAGATGTAAACTTGAAAAATCTGTAAGATATGGAGACTGGCTAACTCCGTTTATTAGAAGTAATGCTAGACCTAGTAGAAATAAGTGTAAGTATAACACTATCTTTTGTAGGTATGAGAGATACAAGAAATCAACGATACCTGCTTTAATCAAAATAATGAAAAACTAATGTAAGTATGATTGTAAATCCCCAGGTCGATGAACCTTGTACTAAAATCTGAATTTCTTTCTACTACTGCGCGTTTAAATATGCAGCGTAGGCGTCTTGATCTTTCCTTCCGAAATTTTTTTCCTAAAGTGTCTGTCAATGTTAGGTAATAATAATTAATTTGATAAGTTCCTAGTCTGTAACGTGTTTCTAAATTGAAATTGGTGTAAGCTATCCCAAATTATAGGCACTATTTTTGAGAATTGTTAAACAATTTTGTGCTTTTCTTGTGTATGTGCTAAAAATTGGAAATAATAAAACCCAGAATAATAATATGCTGTTTTTGGCACTTCCGTGATGTATTTAGTACATCATGGAGATCAAGGAGAGACTACAAAAAATGAAAAATAAAAATTCGTGTGAATCATTTTTCTCTTGTTTTTTCTAAAGTCTGTGCATTTCAAGTCTTTTCTCTGAATACGCCATTATGCTCGATTATGCCTTTTTTTCATTATGCTCGATTATGCTTTGTAAATTTTCATTTTTTGTGCTTTATGAAATTGTAATTTTTGATATTTCGACTCTACATACTCTCTTTATACTCTACAAAAGCTAATTAACCTGGGGGGTATACTTGCTTTACCCTAGCAACCTATCCTTAAGCATAGGTTGCTAGGACCTATCAAGTAGCCCAGAATAAGGCCCCTGGACACCAGGGTCAAATTGATAATTATTATGCTTTTTAATGCTTTTTGTGCTTTGTAATCAACTCTGACCCTAAATGTGATCACACTGAAAACCAAAACATTTCTTTACAAACCAGTGTTGTACGTTCACCTTAATATTATTTTGCATTTTATATGCATTTTAGACGAGTTTAGATTCCACTTTTGCGACAATGAAAGTGTTTAAGCTTCAAACAGTTTTGGTATTTGCTACTACATTTTTTGTGTAGTAGAGATAGTAGACCCGCAAATGTACCCAAAACAGAAACTAATATAGTAGTATAATCAGGGAGGCAATAGTTACTACGAACACCACCTTTGTATTGTTTAATAACAGTAATTTTAATTTATCTTATTAAACTTTTAAAATTAATGCGGTTATTTTCTCGAATTATAATTTGTAATGTAGGTAGGTATATTGGAATATGCAGGACATTTTGCCACTAAAAATAGCAGTAGTACGTAACAATAAGCATAAATATATTATATTGAACTTCGTTTGTTAAGCGCAGTTGCAAATTGTTGTAAATGAATGATCATTTATGAACAGATCCCAAATCCTAATGTCTGTAACAAAGGAGGCTTACGAGCTCCGTTACACAAAGGTTAAATCTAGAGCTAAAATGCTGTATGAGCATTTTAGGCCTAGATGTAATTCATGATTAGATCATCGATTTAAGATCCTTGGGATTAAATGATGAGACATCATATGACACGCCATCGACAGGATGTCGATGAGGTGGACGTGACACTAAAGGCACGGTCAGCAGAAACTTGTTAATCACAACAAGAAGCTGTAAGACTTTCAATAAGTGTGTCTGTAATAGACATAAGGAACGGAAAAGTAGCTTGTAAAGATGCTTGTATAGTATAGGTTATATATATGGGCATTTTTCTAAAATAAAGCCACTTGCGATCTACAATTGCAATCGTCCCATTCAGTGGACTGGAGACAGGATCTCCTAGGCAAAACACTTTGTAGTTGCGTTACATTTATTACATACATATTTCCAGACCGCTGTACTGTTCACTAAATAGTAGCACCTTCGCAGACTTAGCTATTGAATAAGGCAAAGAGGGGAGATTGTAATAAAAGTTCAAAATTTTGCTTTATTGAGTACCAGGAATTAGATACGGAGATAGCAGTAATTTTTTTTCCCAACATCGTAATAACAGAAACCTTAGAACAGTTCTACGTGGGTATATTGTCGTCTATACGCCAGTACGGATATAGGTAGTTATTGACGTAGGAAATTTTATTTTTATTTTTCAAGTCCAGTCAAAGTAATTTAAACCTTAAGAAAAATCCTGGGTGTTTATATCGAGGTATATATGCTAGCAGAGATATAGGTAATTATTTGACGGTAGGAAAAATAAAAGATTAGGGCAGCGAAAGGACAGAACGGTGTCATAAAAATCAGTAGTCATTTTTAGTGAGCCATTAGTTTGTGTTGTTTTTCGGCTGACTAGCCTGTTCTCACGATTCAGAGAGCAGAGGTTCAGAACTGTAGGACGGAAATTAGTCATTTAAGCAGTTTTGAGGGCACTCGTCGAAGTCCCATTACAATTCCAGTAGACGCTATCCTCTTCAGACACTAAATTTGTGTGCTGGAAGACGGACGTTGAGAAGAAACGCTCTTGACCAAGTAAGAAAAACTCAAAACTTGAAGACCAGCAGCCGTGGAAGAAATCCGACGTGTCCCTGAAGTCAAGACAGAAGAGCAAGGCAGAGCATCTCGAAGGAGGGCGACGGTAAAATACAGTGAATTTCTGTAGTTTTACACCATACCGACTGGAAGTTTTGGAAAACGGTGAATTTCCGTTGTTCCACGGGTTTCTGCGTATTTTTTAAGTAGAAGCCAACGTACATAGAAGGCGGTGAATTTCCGTGCTTCTAGTGTCCTTCGACAAGAATCTCCTGTTTTTCAAGAAAAAAGAAGAAACGAAGAGAGAAAAGTCGAAAAATCTTAAGTGTGGAAGAAAGAAAATCAAAGAGAGAGGAGCTACGTAGAAAACTGTGCGTCCGTCTCATCTTCCCCAGGTGGCAGCCAGAAAGTCAGCCAGCCGTTCCTAAGCAGTGGCAGAAGCCAGCAGAAAAGGAAAAATCATCCCACATTACAAAGATAAGTATAATTTTAAGAAATTAAAATTAGCGTTGGTAAAATTGCGCATTTTAAAACGCGAATTATTATCATTGTTGCGTAATGGGCGCCCACAAGTTTTTGTTTAGGATTTTAAACTAAAATTAGATTTTCTCGATAGAAGGTGTAGTCTGCTATTATTTCCAACCTTTTAATAATTTAAAATAGGGATTACAAAACCGAGGAGAAAATTAATTATTGTTAATATTTTTTCAAAACCAAAATTTTGTTTTGAACTACGTGCTACAAAGGCGCAGTTTAGGTCATCGCAGATCTATGTCAGACTGCAAGAGTAGATTTAAATTAAAATAACTTCAACAAGTGTTCAAAATTGAATAACTT
This sequence comes from Dicyrtoma fusca, assembly GCA_034695205.1. Taxonomy (NCBI): domain Eukaryota; kingdom Metazoa; phylum Arthropoda; class Collembola; order Symphypleona; family Dicyrtomidae; genus Dicyrtoma; species Dicyrtoma fusca. The sequence goes on along the minus strand of JAQFZC010005176.1, from coordinate 8,747 downwards.
ACATTTTAATTTAATTACTAAAAGCCACTCCAGGCAGGAGGGCAGTTTGTTCCTGGGATAGGAATAAAAGTTTTTCCTCACATTTTAACGGTGTCTACAATTTAATTTCAAATTTAAAGAGCTTTGTGAGAAGACATATACTCATTTTAGTTTAATTTTGGGTAGTATATTGTGTTAATGGCTTTGGAAATTGGCCATAATAATTGAATTTTATCTCACTCAAGTGAAAGTAATTTTTGAGATTTTGGTAGCTTTAGGACGAACCTCATCAAGGGGGCAGTAAAAGTTTTGAAGTACACAAGTTATTCGGTTAAGGATTAAGTCTCACTTTTAACAATTTTAAATTAAAATCCTTTCTCTCGTTGAGAAAGTGAGTCGGAAGTCGCCCCAGGCGGACTCTCGAATTTTCCAAACCGGAATCGGAATTGATTCGGATAGGAGGGTTAGGTAGGCCTTTTCACAAAGAAGTGAAAGCACCCCTAACATAAAGAGGGAATTAGGTGTAATTATTTAATTTTATAATTCCTACTCCGCTCTTTCATGTTAATTTGAAGTTCAATTAACAGCAATCGTACAAAATACGTAGATAGTTGTTGTCCAAGATAACGACCTTTTCAGATTTTATTTTCAATGAATTTGTTTTTAGTTAGGTCAGTGGTGCAAACGTAATTACGTTCAGGATATAAATATAACTTAGTTATTTATGTCATCTCCAGAACCGGTAGAATTAATAATTATTGTTCTGATGGATGTATAGACACATACATCGGTTTATTTATACTTTTAGCATAAACTAATTAAAAAGGAAATTTCTGTATTTCCACCTTAGGATCATACTGTCAAGTTTAAATTTAATTTAGGGACAGTCGTTAGTTATCCTCACCAGGCAAATAAGAAGTAAAAGGTACTTATTATTAGTATAATTCTAGCTCTGGTTTAGAGATTAGTGTTAAAAATAAGAAGAAAACCTGTTATCCAGGATTAGGTCCTGAAGGCTCAACTTACTTGTATCTTAATTAGATTAATAATTAATTAATTAAGAATCAAGTTAATTTTAAGCATAATACCCTTAATTGTTTAATTGTGTTCTATTTTATTTCAAAAAAGATTCAACCACAGTTGCTGGTGGGAACAAAGAATAGAAACAAAATTAAGGAGGGATAGTGTGAGGCGGTGACCTCTACAGGATAAAAGTTGAAGGTTTCGACCTTCACGGGGTGGGGATTTAGTTTTAATATTAGAAGAAGCAATCAAGCTCTCAAGTCTGAAGACAAGAAGAATAATTAAGACTACGATATCTCGAAGGAGGAATTACCCGGAGAGACCCAACAATCCTCCTAATTTTAGTATAGTTTCAGATTAAATGAAGTGAATTTCTTCATTTAACTGTAAACAGAAAAGAATCATTAGGATTTGGACTGATCACCCGGATTGCTTTTTAGTTCTACGCTTTATCACGACGGCAGTTGATGAAATAAGCAAGACCCATACGTTTTACAACAAATTTGGAGGCATCCATCAGTGTGTAGTAACGTATACAGATTCCGAACAAGGGTGGAATCAAGAAGTTGAAGGGCTATTACGCATTCACTTCAGGGCAGTGTATACTGCAACAAGATTTCTTCGGCACACATAGTAAAAGGGGACCCACTAGCCTTGAGGAAATTACCTTTCTTACCAGAGAAGAGAAAGACGCAAGAATTAGAAGATCAGCTGAAACGCTGTCTCACGAACTCAAAGGAAAATTCTGCGTAAATGATAATAGAGACAGGACCTGGACATACAGTGCTCTACAGGACGGGGGACGGGTCATCGTTATGTCGACTAAAAGCCATGATCCACATATCCGCACCTTTGCTGAGGAAGCAGGGGAACCGACTGGGAAAAATTTCATGCAGACGGTAGAACAGCTGCTTTCACATCAAGCAATAACAAAAATCCGAGAAGAAATACTTAAAAGCATCCGTGGAAAGGATGAGGGACTATTTAATTATGTCGCTAATCTTAGGATGAAGTATGAAGGACTCAAGACTCTTGGAGCAACGATTGACCAAGATGAAGTCCACGACAAGGTGTGGGAACACCTGAGTCATACTGAAAGAAGAAAATTTTGCTCCCTACCTGATGAGACGACGTCATGGGAGGAACTTCTTGAAGAAATTCTGGAGTTATTGCATAATGATGAAAAACAAAAATGGGACTTTCTTGAGAAATTTGAGGAGGAATACACTCTGGTGGACTTTATGAATAGAAATTCAGTTGCGTTGGAGCTTCGAAAGGAAGCTGAGAAAGCATCCCATAGGATCAATCTTAGGAAACAGGCTACTTCAAAAGCTGGACCTCCTAAAGAAATCACCAGTACTGGATTGAAGGGATTTCCTACAGTGGAAGAATTTACGAATTTCCACACGGTAGCAAACAATTAAAATTCCAGCAAGCAGAGCGTCGACTCTGCCGCTCGTCATATCCTGGACCAGATGCGGGAAAGAGAAGAGCAAACCAAGACAGCAGTTCAAGGTTAAGCTCATTCCGTTGCAGTCGGGAGGGAAGAACTCAAAAGGGCACAGACCCCACACACAAGAAGACGAGTTGAAATAACGTTTCTGGACGGAGAAACGGAAGGCTCGGGCTCCGGTCATTCCAATACGGAAGAAGAAAGGAATCTGACGAACCGCTATGACGAATTAGCTTCGGTCGGAACCACACCGGGAGTCACAAACAAGACAAACTTGGTACGAATTTCTAGAAAAGAAGAGGCCCTAGCCAAGATAAAAGCAGCTCGTGTAGAAGGATACATCTCTACGGACTCAAGCTCGGACTGGTCCTCTTACTACTCCTATAATGAGGAGGATTTGACAGATGACGAAGAAACTATGAGCACAGACAAGATTATGAATAAGCTCTGGCCCAAAAAAGAAACTCGCGTGCTAGTCAAGAAAACTGTACAAGTACCCCTGCTCGAGGAAGTTGACAGGGAAGTACCAAGACTTTCATCCGACGAGATGAATGCACCGGTTGATGAAGAATCCTCTACTTCACCGAATCTGGGAACAAGTGCAAACAAGACACGTGCTAAGACGGATGTATCTCATCAGGTTAGATTAAGCAAGGATCAGGAGTAGATCAAGTTTGACTAACTCAAGATGAAGAAAATAGAAAAAGCACCTATTCTGCAGAAGTAATTTGTTTAGTTAGGGAAGAAGCTCACCTGACAAAACCAGGTATGAACGCTCAAGATAAACAAGTCAAGAAGAGTGGAGCCTTACAGAAAGATGAGACTTGCATTCCAGTTGACAGGAAGGCCTCAGACTGTATGAATACTGGATCTGGAGCGCCATATTGCCACACACCACGTAAAGATAAGCGGAACTCCTACTCAGAAGAGAAGCTCTAAGAAGCAAGGGAAGGAGCACATCCTGGTAATTCGAGGATGATGGCAAGGGACAACAAAGTCCAAAATAACGAAGGCTCAAGAAATAATGACCTTCAAGTTCCCATTATAAAGCCCAGACCGATCAGGCTTCAGCGCTGATGGACTGGAGGAGGAAAGAAATAGATGAGGACCAAGGTTTGGACGAAACTCGTAATTGTAGAAGCTTAGAAAATTGGAAGTACAGAAAGGAAGCAATGAACAAAGAAAAAGAAGCCCAAAAGGAAGTCTCAAGTTCAAGAGAACCTGGTTCGGAGCCTGTTGTTCACAAGATGCATGAAGCCCGGAAGGAAGCCTCAAGATTAAGAAGAACTGGCCTGGAGCTGTCTAAGAAAACAGAAGTCCAAAAGGAAGTCTCAAGTTTGAGAGAAACTGGTTTGGAACTTACTAAACTTCCGAAATTCGTACCGGATGAAAGCCTAGGGAGATGGTTGGACCATCCAGAGGTTAGAGCACTACATGAAACAGAAATGGCCTCAAGATCAGCTGCAGAAAATAGGTTAGCATACACAAGAATGGAGTACCAAAGAAAAGGTATGGAACAACGACCCAAGGTCAAGAAGTTCTACCCTGGACCCAAGAGTGAAGCTTACTGTAACAGATGTCGGGTCCGAGTTCCATTCTTGGAAGAATGGAACTCGAAGAAACGAGATGATGATCATTCCAGAAAAGAAGATCGTTCTCGTAGAAGAATGTGTGTAGCCACAACAACCCGAGACAACGACCAAACTAAGTGGATAGAAGACTCAGCCGCTGAGGAACATGTCTGTGGGATTGGAGACTGGTTCAAAACGTATACGCCATTTGAGGAAGACACATACATTTATCTGATCAAAGGTAAACTCAGAGCGTACGGGTATGGTGATGTCGAGGTAAGATTAACTCACACAACCGAGCTAAGGATCTGGACCATCCGTAACGCCTGGTACGTGCCAGGTTCTCGTAATCTATTCTCTATCATTAAGATGAACAGGGAAGGCTACATTCAAGATCACGATGGATCTTACAAGAAATATCTTTTAGACCGAGAGATAGTTGGTCCACAGTCAAGATTAGAACAAGTAGAAAGCGTCAGAATAATGAATTTTAAAGCTGACATGAAGACCGGAATAGGGATTACCATAGAAAGAAATTTACGTTCATGGCATGTAAGGTGTGCTCATTCAGATGAACTACTAATCCAGAGGACCGTAGAGAAGAATGAAGTTACTGGAATTGAAATTAAGGAAGTAACAGGAAGTTACACATGTGCAGGATGTAACGGACCTAATGGAAATCGAAACCATCATGGAGCAACCAGTTAACACATGGTATCCTGGAGAGAAGCTCATCATTACCGTTCTAGAAGTCCAAGAAGGATACGCCATTGAAGGAGGGAAGTATATACTACTACTCATCGATGAAGAAACAAGACACGTGGAGCCACATGAGATAAGAAGTCTTAGTGAGACAACTCATGAAATTCTGGATTATATCAAGAGGATCAGAGACTCCCTTAGAAGACCAATAAAAGTTCTAACCAGCCCAAATCTAACCCAGTTCGAGAGTGTAGATTTTAGGAAGATGGTTGAAGACATGAAACTAGATGTCAAGAATGAATTTGATGAAGATATTGAGAAATTGGTTCAGGAAATTAAGAAGCGAGCAGATCTCATGATAGAAGAATGTAAGGTACCAAAATGCGTTTGGGTGGAAGCGGTAAAAACGGTATGCTACGTAAGAAATAGACTTTTGAATTTCAGGTATACCGTATCCACGCCATTCCAGACCCTCTGGGGTAAGGAACAAGTATGTCTTAAATACTTGCGAATCTTCGGAAGCTTTGCTGTCACAACACTAGAAAGAAATGGAGAAGACCACACACTTAGCTGTATCCCCGTAGGTTATGAACCAGGAGGAAGTAAGTTTCGTCTGTACCATGAAGATTCAGGAACTCTGGTCATAGTCAAAAATGTGGTTTTTGCAGAAGAATCTGTGGAATACGCACTAGGACTAGGAACCAAGGAAGAAGAACCTGAGAAGGGTCCAAATACGAAGTACAAGATGCCTTCATCAGAAGTAAATCGTGACGTCACATCCCCATGTATCGAGATAGTGATTGATTCTGAAACAGAAGATCTATCTGATGACGAACTTGAAAGACTGAAGTCAAAATGGTGGAAGAGCGACAAACACGAGAAGATCGCGATATGTCAAGACTCCGGAGCACAGCTGTGATCATACCCAAGACATACCAAGAAGCGATGAAATCTCCGCAAAGATATCACTGGCAGAGGGCAATGGATCAAGAATTGAAGACATGCCAAGACCAGTTGATGTGGAAGGAAACGTGGTTAAAATCGGATGGAACCAACATTCGACCAACTTTGTGTGAAACATACTGGAACTACGGTATCGAGACCGATGACCAAGAGTGCGTTACTAATTACTGGGCTTGTCTACGGATTGCCAGTACAGAAGATTTCAAGAACATGGATGTTGAAGATCAAGTAACACTTTCCCAGTATCTTACGCTTAGAGTAATTCTAGCCTTTGCAGTCAAGAATGACAGGAGGGTAAAGAAGGTAATAATCACACCAGAACCCACAGGAAACGTAACTGAAGACGTGTATATGATACCAGTGAGTGATCATACGCCAAGGAAAGTCTGGAAGATACTGAAGTACTTACTAGGACAAACACCCACTCCGGGTAACTGGGACACACAGTTGCAAGAGATCTTTGCGAAATTAGGTTTTCGTTCAGTTGATCTGGAAAGAAGAATTTTCTACGGAAAAATCTATGAAGAATCGGCACATGTGATGACGAATAATACGGAAATTCTCATAATAACCAAGTCAGAATATGGATTTACTATTACTTGAAGCAATCAGAAAGAAGATTGAATGCACGCCGATAGCATCAAGACGTTTTCTTGGACTGGACATTGAATTCTATGGAAGACCAAAAAACATATCACTAACGATGACGTCTATAATGAAAAAAGTGGGTAAACAGTTCAGGCTGCGAGATTTTATAAATCCGATATTGACACCTCACTTAAACGTTTAAGAAAGAAAACCAGTTAGAGTCGATATCGGAGGATTCAACCGAGCTATGAAGCTACTCACGTTTGCTGCGAAGACAGTGAGACCTGAGGTGACCTATGCAGTTATGATACTGATGAGAAGTCAAGAATCTCCAACAACGAAAGACCTAGATAGGGTCATGAACGTCGTAAAGTATTTATTTCATACTAGGACTCAAGGACTGCACTTTCTTAAGGAGAGCGATGGAGCTCTGAGAGCACATGCTTACCTTGGTTACACAAATCCTAATAACGTTAGACTGGGTACAGTTTTGACGATGGGAAATACTCCAGCAATTTGGCATGGACGCGAGAAGGATATCAAGGTTTCTACAAAACTGGATGGTGAAAAGGAGATACTCTATAGAACATGTCATGACATCATGAATGCGAAGAGGGTCCTTAAAGGCTTAGGAATCCACACTGACGGGGTGATAACTCTAGATTCTGGGAAAATGCTTGAACCTGTCATGAGAGCCACGTATGAGCTTGAAGAAGAGACGGAAGACAACCTTTTTGTAAAAAAGCTTGTTAGAGACAAACTCGTATCACTTAAAAACTGGGATCAGAATACTGCCAGAAGACTTGTCATGGAAATGAATCCAGAACAACACAAGAAGTGGATGGAAGTCAATAACCTGATAAAGATTAAGGGTTGTGACATGAATTGAACACCAAGAATTTGCTCAGAAGAAATACATATCTACGTATTTATAAACCATCAAAAGAAGATGATCTTTGTTTTGATGAAGTGCTCAACGGATGGACACAGTGGATGTTGCAGAGTTGAAAGCAGAGTTGTGCAGACGAAGATTATTGATTTATGATTAACAATGAATTTTGATATTTATGTATAATAATATATATGAATTTCATTGTGCTGTATAACATATTTTATTTTACATTCATTATTTTGGTATATTTAATGAGGGATAAACCACAAGCGGGAAATTAAGCTTAAAGGTTATGTAGAATAATTGGGAATCTTTTACTTATGAAAAAAGATCTTTTCATAATGATTATGATAATGATTTTATTAATTTCATGTTTTATGATTTTAGGGCATTTCGTGATTTGGGAATAAGTTACAAGACAATTTATTTTAATTGTAGTTTTACTCATTTTCGATTTAAAATGAATGGTGAATACTTTAATAATAATTTATGAGATATATTTATATTATTAGAATGACTTAGAGAAAGCTCATCTGATTGTAATTCCGGGAGGGTATATAGATGAAGGTTTTCCTCGAACTCCGAAAGACTCATAATGAGAGGGGGGAGTGGTTCAAGGAAAAAGGAGGGTGTTGTAAATGAATGATCATTTATGAACAGATCCCAAATCCTAATGTCTGTAACAAAGGAGGCTTACGAGCTCCGTTACACAAAGGTTAAATCTAGAGCTAAAATGCTGTATGAGCATTTTAGGCCTAGATGTAATTCATGATTAGATCATCGATTTAAGATCCTTGGGATTAAATGATGAGACATTATGTGACACAAATTACTGCAACAGCCAACCGAGCAACAACAAGGAAATTGAGCTATTGAGTAAATAGGAAATCGCCACTGAAAATAACTGCAGAAATAAGAGCCAAATAGAGAAACCAGAGCAGTTTTACACGGGGAAGCTGATTTTAGTAATAAAAAAGGCAAATAAAAAGTGCAAAAGTGTCTTTTTTCAAGAAAATTAAATTAGTGAGAAAGAAGGAAATAGCTGAAATCCCAAGAAAAAGTACTGTTAAGAAAAAACCAAGAGGCAGCAAAAGTGAGTGGCAGGCAGTGACAAGGAGAAACCAACCAACAAGAGGACCTTCCTTCAAGTCAGACTGTACTTTCAAGAGAGCAGCCAATAGAAAGAAGGAGGGAAAGAGAAAAAACGGCCAAAACTCAGCAGATGACAGACTACAAACGTGAAATGAGAATTAATGCCCGGACCGACAGAGGAAATTGATTCCTAAAATAAATTTGGTATAATCAAGGGCGAGAGTCGGCTGCCGGGCACGAACTGAGGCAAGTTTTTTATGTTTACTTGACCCTTAAACAGTAAAACAAAACAGATAACAGCAGAAATAGGATAAATAATGTATTGAAATTTAAGCATAAATAACAAAATATATACACACAATAAATTATTTGCAAGATTAAACCGGACAAGTAGCTGTACCTGGAAAGAGACCAACCTAACAGCAGACTGAGAAACAGAAGAAGCCCCTACCCGCCAATTAACAACTGACTAGACTAATGACGG